>JARFOC010029231.1:0-31734 GCA_031763485.1 Osmoderma eremita
TAATACAATCAGACGTGTTGTGTGATCTCAAAGGTATATTTATATATTTTTAAATATATTTTTATATACTTAATTTTATAAAATATGTACGAATTAACTTAATTGATTGCATTTTCAGGAACTGATTTCTATTGAGAAAACATTTAAAAAACATCCAGTATTCAATCACCATCGTGTCTCACAGCAGGAGCATACATCTGGCGACATTTCGAATGGCACACGAATGCTATTATACAGGTACTATTCTTGATGTGTCCTGTGACTGGTTTAAAATAAACCAAAAATAAAGGAAATCGTCATGTATCCGTTTGTGCCTATATCTGCTTTTATATTCGTGAGCATTGTAAGTACTCGAGCATTAATAGTATGTAGAGACACATTTATTTTTAACTAAAACAAACGAAATAGATTCTTTATTTGAAGAGGTTTCTCCTTAAGAATAATGCATAAGATGTAATGAATAAAAATAATTATCACGGGAACATATGCAAAAACATATCATTTCCCAACAACAACTAACATTTCTAATTTGGTTAAAAACCCATAAATTTCATGTCGTTAAGGGTTTCACCGTTACTTATTACTGCTGAGGGAATTTAACTGTTTAAGGTAATAATAAAACTACGTTCGAAAAGATAAGAGATAAACTTAATAGCTGTGTTTAATTAGTTAATATGTGATAATGTAAAATAGCCACCACTAATTGAATTATTGAGTAGAGGAGGTGGTATACCTGAAAAAATGCTAATTTATTACAAACGAGAAAACTTAAATCCCTCCATTGCCAGATACAGGAGTAGAACTGTAATTGTTCAAAACCGCGTAAAGCCAAACGACGTCAAATTTGTTTTTAATTAATTTTTATTCGACGTCGACTTTCTTTTGTTTCCCCGATACCCGAGGCTACGATTTAATGATGCCTTTAACTTTATAAAATACCTTTTTTTGCCTCGTAAAAGCATTTGTCATAATAGCGATTTCCCTCAACCTATCTGAGTACCGTTCGTACAATTACAGCTTTAATACGCGTTTTTAACGACATTTATATACAATTTTTTTAAGGTGAAATCTATGGTCACCAATGGTATGCCGTGCTGATTCATTGCGGCGATAGATAGTAGAATGTTGTTGGTAGAATTCCCAATCGACATGAGTCATGGGTACCCAAATTATATGACTTGTATTCCAATTATTACTGATTAGCGCAGGTAGGTGAAAAAAATGTTTCTATTTTAACAGCTAAGTGATTATTGTACAGAGCAAAATCCGCAAGTTGGTAAACTTACCATTACCCAAGAGTTATTACTTAATAAAACCCGGTTTTGGTCTGTATTTAAATTAATGCACCATTATATAATGATAAACTTGTTTATTATTAGAAGTATTTATCCGTCAGTTGAAAGTACTTACACCAAATCGTTTTCAAGCTATGTACAGAGTAGACCAATTAAATGATAAACGAAAAAGTTCCAGAAAAAAGCAAATATCTAAAATCGGATCGGGCAATTGTTTTGAACATAGAGGGACACATTTCTGTTACAACATTAAATTTGTATTATTGGCAGAGTTGCTCAATTTGCGCCAACAGCCAGTGGCGGACGCATAAAAGTTTACACATAAAATAAATTTAAAATAAAAAATACTCTTACCACCTTGTTGAGTAGAGAACCCTGAATACGTATTTGAGCAACTAAGTTGCCATCCTCAGCAGAAAACCATAAAGGAAAATAATTCCAGATGTAGCACTCTGGGAGAAATGCACCTCACGGAACGCCACTAATAACTAGAGCCCCGCATACCCGCGGATATCCGCTAAATTTTTGCGGGTGCGGATAATTTTTACTACTAAGAGAGCGGATGCGGATCGGTTGCGGATAGAGTACGCAAAATTGCGGTTTATCCGTATCCACACATAGTCATTTTTGATAATGTTATTTTTCCATCGTTATTAGTTAAATACGATTTAACAACATTAAAAATATCTATATTTTATAGACACACAATAAAATTAATGTATAGTATTTAAAAAAATTGGTGGTCATTAGTTAAATGTAATACATTTAAGTTTAATCCATGATGTAACGCAAAAGAATAGTGTCAATTTAATTGGCCACTACCAAGAAATATTCCAATATAAAAAATAATCATAGGGCAATCATATGTCCCAATATATTACATATATTATATTAATTTCTTTATTTTAGGCGTTCATTTATGCATAAATAATTGTAGTATTTGTAGGACATGAAATTACCATCACCAGCTCCCATTTCATTTATTTTTTTTTTATAATAGCAAAATATTTGTCTATATTTGCATATTAAACAAATATTTGCTCCAAATGTATTAACTTTTCTTATATAGTATTTATCATAATTATGAAATGCGGATACAGTTCGTGTGCGGATATAGAACTTGCGGATCCACCTGAATGAGACGGATACGGATCGATGCGGGTAGTGAAGATGCGGATAGGGTTCGGATGAGAATAGGAAGAAAACTATCCGCGCAGGGCTCTAAAAATAACATGTTGTAACTAGAGCCCTGCGCGGATACTTTTTTCCTATCCGCATCCGATCCGTATCGGTCTCATTGAGGGTGGATATTATCCGCATCCGCAAGTTTTATATCCGCATCCGAACCGTATCCGCAGTTTATCTTTTTGATATAACTAATTATGATACAATACAAGAAAGCTTAAATGAAATATTTATTTTTTGAAACAAACTTCTCTTCGTTCTATGTATTTTTCATATTTCCTACGAACTAAGATAAATGGCAGCACCATATATTGCTACCAACTTATAAGGTGAGATTATTAAATACACTTAAATTTGTTAAACTTATTTAACTACTAATGATAGTTGAAATAACATTACTAAAAACAACTGAGTCCGGACGCGGATATATCCGCAATTTTGCGCACTCTAACAGCATCCGATCCGTATCCGCATGTCTAATAGTAAAAACTATCCGCATCCGCAAGAATTCTGCGGATATCTGCAAATTATCCGCGGGTATGCAGGGCTCTAGTTATAACACTAATAACATATTATTAGTGTAGTATATATAATCAAAGGTTTCTGCAGTCGTTTCAGCACGGACGGAACAGTTTGTTTATACGCAGAAAACGAACGTTTTACATTTAGTGACGTTATATTTGAATTGAAGTAATTGTTTTGTTCACACGTAACCACAGTTCTTTATCTTTTAACTTCCATTTAATTCTTTTTTCAACATGTTCACGAACAGATGAAACAAATCTTTCGACTTGGTAATTTGCAATCCGAATATTTATTTCAAAAGAAGACATATGCTTCGTTGTCTAGTAAATGAAACGGTAAATTACAAAAAATAAATGTAACATACATTAAATTTTATTTTTTCATAGTGTCTTGTGCTGTTTGTTATTTACGTAGCGTTGACAACTCCTTTTGGACCGACACATTAATGGGATATTACAAATTACACATTGAATTTTAACGCGATTATATTTCAGATTCGGAATTTCTGCTATGGAGTGTGTAACTTTGTCCAAAATTGCTAGTTTTCGCCACGTAAGTAACATTTTTCAAACAAATGTAGAACCACGAAATAGTATTTACGGTAGCGTACATGTATACACAACAGGGGCCCTATTCTACACCATTTAGCGATATCGTCATACGTCATTATATACTTTAAAACGCATACATTGGGCGTCCGTCAAAATGTGCGGTTTAATCGGGTTGGTGGTAATTCCGTTTGTTGGTTTTGTTTGCAGAATAGCTAAATCGGATAGCGATACTGAAGGCGGTATTTTACAGTTTCTGTCGCTATCTAATTACAACAACAGAGGTGTCGATAAGTCAATTCGATATTGCTATCTAACCTCAATTTGTACGTCGCTGTCATTTTTTAAATTTTGGTAAGTGTAATATAGATATTATAATTATTAGCTACGATAGGTGCAAAGATATATTTTTGATATATCTTTCAGCTTCATTGATGGCTTTTCCATGTGCACAGTTAGGTGGTAAAAGAGATCATAGAAGGGTTTGTAGAAATTTTACACTTGTATGTCGAAACGAGAAGGATCCTTTTTCTGTAACATGCAGAATTATTACGGAGCTATTGGCTAATGAGGGTGCCATTAAAAAAATTCCACCTTTTATTACTGTAACAACTTAATATATTTTTCTTTACTTTTATATTAATATTTACTTTTCTTTCAGGTTCTTTGCGCATTATCATTGTTTGCATCAGGAAGCTATCTACGAGGTGTTGGATACAACTTGTTACACACAGTAAGTCACTCAATAGTTTGTAGATGCATAAAAACTGCATCGAACATCCATGTATGGCATTTTATGAAAAATTGCATTAGATTTCCGCAAACAAATGAAGACCTACCTAAGATAATCCAAAGAAAGGTATTATGTGAATAAGCTTTAACGAGAATGCACTTCAATCAGTTATTTTCGGTTTTTAAATGCAACAGGAATGCCACAGGTACTGTGAGTAATAGACGTGATAGGGTTGAATTTAGCAGAAATAAGTTGTAAAATTAACTGAATGTGTATTTACTTTGGCAGTTATTAAAATAAGGAAATGCATCTGTTTGCCATACACCTAATAAACATTTCCATTTGCTGGAATTCAAAGTTGGGAAATAGCAGAGTCATAATAATTAAATGGTTGGAGGAATATACCTTAGTCACTTAATTTGTATGCAAAGGTATTAAATTTGCAAATGCATAGATATTCTAACGTACGAAAATTACTGAAGATAAAACATATATGATTACATTAACTTAACATATGTTCTAATTTTGGGTTGCCAACAACACGTGGCAAAAAGGTTAAAAAAATGGTAAAATCGTTACAAGGCGCCAGAATTTCCTACTTAAATGTTTTGTCGTGAGATGGCGCTCGCTAATAATTCGATAGCCGTATTTTGTTACAGAAATATCAAATTTTGATGACGACACGTCCTATCGCTATGGCATAGCGATATCGCTAATCGCTATAATTGCAGAATAGGGCTCCAGACTTCGTTGAGACTCGCAGTTATACGGAAGGTCGTATCGAATCTCCGCCATTGCCAATTGGCGCTAGTGAGCAACGGTAGTAATTTTACACAAATAGTATTTTCAGTGTAACACTAACGTCATGGCGCATCGGTGTTTTCGTTGATTTGAATTCATTTTTTTTATTTTCTTAAAAAAATTCATATTTATTTACAGTATTTACTCTGTTCAAATCATTTTTTAAAGAAATTGCCATGTTGCCTATAGGCACCTTTATACCTCTGATACATTTTCGAGATAAGTAATATGAAATGTCAGAGGGTAACAAGTTTCCCAAGTGGTCCGAGAAGATAAAGTCCTTCTTGAACCGCCTTTTTTTATTCCTTTTTTTATCAGATATCGCAGGACATTTCTGTAAGCCTCTGGATGATTGTCGGGTGGTTCTATTTGCCTTGCAGATGTTAAAAAACAGCGAAATATTATCGGAAACATTTATTAAAAGTCACGACGAAAGATTTGGTGAAGGAGCCATAGATTAGATGCTGCAGAAAGAGTGTGAAAGAGAATATAATCTTGAAAAGACGAAAATAAGCACGGATGTTTCAGATTGATCTACAATACATTACACAAGATTTAACCATTTCGTCTCTGGATGTAAGTAAACTTTTCAGGTCAAAAATTACATTTGGTTTTGCCAGTTTTATATTAAATGGTTGGTTTATATTGTTAAAAAAGAATGTACTCATTCGGGGTGGATGGTACATATGTCTACCATCAGGTGTGAAACAATGTAGTATGTAAACGTAAGACTTGTTTTTATTATAATAATTTGGTAGATAAAACAAACAAGGCACTATTTTCTGTGGTACAGCATAAAACAATCTTTGCATAAAGAAATATTGCACTCTTGGCAAAGAGTCTTTATTCTCGTTTGCAGTTAGTTTTCTGCACATCGTATAGGTACATCTCCTTCTTGTTGGTCCTTCTATGGGAAGATGCAAAGATATTGTCCCAAACAATTTTTTTTCTTAGAAGAAAATCCCCTTTTTGTTGGGGGCAGAGAAGTGTTTTTTATTTCCTCGGCAAGTCTTATCAAGGACAGATAGGGCAATTTTTCGCCTCAAATCGTTATACAGTATCCATGCGTTTACTGAAGACATACTGATGCAAGTATAAAATACTTTTTTTCACCATTTAGTGGACTTTGTCATGGTCGTATAGACTTATGAATTGATCAGCTCTATCGAAATCCCCCATTTTTTGTTGATAAAATGCTATAACATTCGGGCAGTAGAATACCTCTTTCTGGCCAATGTCTTTTTTTCTTATTTACTGTTGTATGTTAGGTCTATGACAATTTCACGTTAGAATTCCTTTGTATCTTGCCATTTGACACCTAACAAATCCAGGTACCAAGAGCAGCGTAATTCGATGTTTCTAATAAATTTACACTTCTGCACGTCTGCAACTGTGATGGTTGCAGCAAGTGATTTTACAACCCGTTCCCCAATGCTCAAGCAATCACCTGTTTTTTAAACCGCAAATTTTTTACCCGAGTAGACATATGGTGTCATACCCCCGTTTAATTGGTTTTAGAGGCACGTACTGATTCGTCGAAGAACGACCTTGATGATTCCGTCATAGACTCATCGATACTTTGATATTGGCTGTCTTGGCGATATTAACGGTAAGTATATTTCAAGCAAGATATCAACGCATTAACACAATATGTTTTCGGTGCATTCAGTTTTCTGACGAAAAAAGGTGGAGTTTAGAAGCCAACATCAGAAACCTATTGCGAGAAAAGGTCTTTTCAATCATACGATTTCGCATTGATTATTTGCGACTCCAACAGTGTTGCAACCCGGGAAGGTACCTAATTTTACGACATTACAAACATGTATCCAAATAACTTTTAAATATCACCTTTATCGGTAAATATTACTTTACGCTTTTTACATTTATTTAGTTGCTTAAAACGTTGATTAGAGCTGTCTACCATATATATATATATATATATATATTCAAAGAATGTGGGAACAGTTTATGAAAGATTTGCGTTGGACTCTGTTTTGGATCTGTCTGGATCTGTTTTGTAATGTTGACGCGGTGTTTACAGGTTCTTTCGGATGAAACAACTTTAACAGGCTTGCGCCACATCTGGAATTGTCCATGGCAGAATGGGGTTTGTCGCAGTTTGATGAGAAACTACTAGCTCCAGCTCAAGAGCACTGGAAGAAATGAATACACAATCTGCTGAATGACTGCCCTCAAATGAGTCGCTCTCTGATTCAGAATGATCACTGGGCTTATATCTGTCTGAAGAGCCAGATGAAAAGTATGTTAGTTCAGATAGAATCCCAGCTACAGCTTCCAGTACCATTGGAGTCAATGGTCGTCGTGCCGTCCCAATAATGATACAATCTTTTATGTAGATTTACGAACCGCTAGAGATAGCGTTTGGTACGCATATGCACCACGCTAAAATAGTACAAATAATTGGCAAAGTATAATAACATAATACATCCTAAGCTTCAACAGTGTTTACTGAATGATAAAGAACAAAATACACCAAAATAAACGATTTACTTTGAACGTTATTTTACGTAACCTTCAAATAAATGACGTAACTAGAGCGATGGGCACCAATAACTTAGCAAATATATTTTCCTTTAAATGTTCAGTGAAAAACGCTCATGCATTCACAAACTTCACAACTACTAGTTTATTTGTGACGCAATCAACTCTAGTATAATAAAATGGTCATGCAGGATTTAATTCAAATTAGGATTTTATTTCTTTTCTGTGTTATTATTGTATTGTTATGCGTAACTTCTAGCCAAAAAAAAAACTTAAATTTATCCAACAAAAACTGAAATATAACTGAACTAATAAAATTAAAATTCAATTAACGTACTTAATATCCTAAAGACACTGTATCATAACACAATAGATTCATTAATTCGATCATGCCGGTGACAATGGGAAACCACGTATTCCCGAAACACGTGTCCCGAATTAATCAATCTATTGTGAGGTAAGGAATGATCCGATACAGTATGTTTATTATACTTCCTCATAGACCTTACAATGTTTACTATGTTGCATCTTGCAAAAATTACTTTAGAAATTAAAGGCATATACCGTATGGGAGATGTTTCTATCGGCAGTCGATATTACGCTAAATACACGTCACAGAGAGCGTTACTATTATGTAAATTTAAGAGGGAATCAAACGTTAAATTAACATCCAGCAGGTAACTACTGAGCGAAAGTCACCATGCTGCCTGCTAAAAGAATTCCTTCTCGCCTCTTACAAATGCGTCCCATCAACATAGCATGCTCATAAGTATCTCTACCTCACACTGTATATATATATATATACCTGCAACGTAATACCACAACAAACAACGAAAGGCCATTACGCCATTCTTGACCGTCAGAAAACCGGCCGCGTTGTTGCATATGAAACGCGGATGGTTTTTTTCAAACCGCCAAACTCCAACCACTTAAACAGCCCATCGTCAACGGTATGCAGTTGTTGTGTTGTGGTTGCCTCCAGCGCCTGCATAGCCTATCGATTTTTGAAACCGTATTGCGTATTGAAAATGCATACATTCACGATGATGACAAACACGGTTGTTTACACTTCGTGCGTGAATGTATTACTTTCGTTTATAAAAAGACGGAAACCTGTGGAAAGAAATCGTGGGAAAGAAATAAGCAATTGTATTGCAGGAAGAATTTATTATTTGCGGAAATGCAAAAATGAAGTAATTTAAGAAATTTCTAAACAACAAATTCTGGGTAACAGGCGGTTGTATTGTATGGCAGTTGGTGTTACTGTTTGAATATTGTGATATACCAAATCAATTACGAGTTATTAAACGAGGAGGATTTAGGCTTCTGTCGTGTTGAAAAAAATATTCAAAAGAAGTTGGACAAAAAACGTTTATGAGAACTGTTACACTTTAAATGGCAAACATAATTTTCTATATTTCCATATTACCTTCAAAATGTTTAAAATGCCTACTATTTTTTTGTATACTCATTTACATTTTAAATAGGACAGAAAGTCGTCTTTAATTTGCTTAGTTGGTGAGACATGTTCATTACTGAAGGTTGCAAGCATTTATCATAAATACAACGTATTACTTCAACTAACTATACGAAATTGGTCTAGCAGAAAGCAACTTTTCATCCGAACGAATTCTTAATTGCTCGTAACGTCTTTACAACTTCCATCATTCGGTTCCGTTGATACCGAAATTTACGGAACAGGACGACACAACAGATGCCGCCTACGTAAATAAACGTTGGGGAGTTTTCAAAAATGTGTACATCGTGTTTCTTTGTAAAGTTTTTTTGTTCCATGGATGAGCTAAATGTTTTAAATTTCTTAATTGAATTGCGTTCTCTTCATGTCGGATATATAAACAAATTAATCGCACATATGTTCGATGTTCATTGGCGGCGAAAAACAAAAAGAAAGTGGGACATATTAAAAGCATTTATTCGAGATACAAAAGCCATCCGTTCTATTTTTGATATAAAATATTTTATCCACGTATGACATGCATTGTTAGATTGTGGTTCCTGTACATAGTCACAAAACTTTTCTGCGTATTATTTTATTATGATTAATAATACTACATAAAGGGTTTAAGGCGCACACCTCAAAAAATATGCAGAAAGATTAAATAAATTCGATTAGTTTAATCAGCAAGATCCGATAACATTATCACACTACAAATATGAATACTGCTCTGGCATAATGTTTGAAAGTAGAAGTGATTACATTAGAATACTAGTAATATAAATTTTGTCATTTTTAGTGATGCTAAAAATATTGGATAAAATCAGTTATATTACGCATATAATAAGGGCATCGTCTTTAAATGTTGAACACAAATTTCTAAATTATCTAAAATATATGAATACTTAAACAAATCCACAATATTAATCTCTATATACAAATCCATTTTGTCTGGTTATTGCAAATATTAGAAAAGTATTTTTGAGGACAGATTGTCTTAAACTTGACAAGTTGAAACTATTGTCAAAATACTTCCAGATTGCCAACATATTAGTTTTCTTCATTTTTTTATCAGATTATCTTCCTGAATTTCACTATTTTGTCACAATTTTCATTTTATACAAGAAATTTAATGTATTAAAACAAAAATTAATGTACGTAACTGAAATTTAAGAAAAAATGTATACGTTCCTATATTACTAATTATAAATCTACTTTATTCACATTTAACAATCGGTTATTTCTTAGTGAAATTATCATTATATCCGCTCGAATTCACGTAAAAATTACCTATAACGGTATGCTAATACAAGTAAAAGTACTATTAAAATACAAAACGAACAAGTCTGCAATTATTACTGCTTTCATGTCAATATTTTCGTATTGTATCCATATTGACCCAAAAATAACATGTGAACTGTCAAATAATTTTCTATAGCTACCTAAAACAAGAAAACATGAGGATGTAACAACAATATCGACATTAAAACACTTCCAGCGCCAGGACGTATTTCAACGGTCGTTGATTTGATCATCGATTAATTGATTCCGTGTAGGTAAACTCGTATTTATAATCCTGTTATTTTTTAGATACCAAGTTGTTCTCTTTAGAGTGAATCGTTTTTTTTTAGTATTTACGATTATTTACAGCGAGTGTCATCGCTGTACTACCATCTGTCAAGACGACTCACGACGCAAACACACTACATGGACGGAAGAACCGCCCCTATACCTTCTGCTATCGACAATTACGACGAAAACATTATTCGGTAGACTGTTGGTGGGCCAATATTGACCCGTTTCGTGGGGTTAACACAACCGATAATACACGATCAGATGTAAGAAAAAAGAAAGGGCACTTACCTCGCCGCTCTCCGCAGCTGGAGAATCCTCTAGGATATTGTAGATGATCGGAGGTAGTCCTGGCTTGCCCAATAGGGAGAAACCGAACCCGGAATTGTCGCTGCGATTCAGGACTACCGATATTTCCTCAGCCATAACCACCTACCATGGATCTATCTCCCGGTGGGGGCGGGAGGTATTGAGACGGACTTTGCGGAGGACAAAAAACCCGAACTTTTTTCTCGAGGGCGACCCTCTTGCCTACACACGATCTACCTTTCACGCAACGACATAACCTAGCGATTGAATAGTGCGTGGCGTTCGACGCCAGACTGCGCTAGTGTGCAGGTAATAACGGATATAGATTTCCACCAGAACCATAGGCGTGCGCACGCGAACAGTGGTGGAGTATTAGGAGTTATTATTTACATCTTGGAATAGTAATTAGCAATCATTTCATTCTGTGTTGGCCATCACGTTTCTATACATAAATAAAAAGATTTGAAAAACGGTAATACTACAGAATCGTGCTCCCATTCTTAGCTATTCGCGGGCGTAATTCGCATGCGCAATAGTGGTCAGCGTTGTCAAATTTCGTTTAGTACTTGCAGACCTATCTAGCGGAATTAACTTGAATTTAAAAATCCCAGTCGTTGGCTTTTTTTACTTTATATTTCTATTGCAGCACCGATATTGTTGTAAGTGACCATTACTATGTGCGTAATGAAATATACAATAATACGGGGCTAATGTATTTACTTTATAAATATTTATTGTTTACGTAAATATTGAGGTGTAAGATTATGTAAACGTGAGCACGACTCTGCAGGATTACCGAAAAAAACCACCACTTTTGCGTTTACAAAAAATATTTTCTTTGTAGTAGGCCCCAATCGTGAAGTATTACTAAACTTGCATATGAGTGTCCTTTTTCTAAAACCATAAACTGACAACCAACTAGCCGCTCCTTAACTGAGATTACTCGTCTACAATTTCTACCCCACCTGAATGTGTGCTGTCGTCCTGTCAATGAACAATGCCCCCAATACACCAACCATTTTCATATCTTGTTCTATAAAATTGGTTACCCAATACCGCCTTTTTTGTCTGTTATTAACAACATAATTTTATTAACCAAATATAATAGTGTATATAAAGTTATCTATCCAACTTTGACATATCATATCGCAACGAAACAGCTCACTTTTGACAGCGATAGTGTTAAAATCATACAAACACAACTACACAAATACATAGTAATGTTAAATCTATTAACATTTCCTCCGCGTAGGATTTCTTCAACTAGAGCGTTCTACTTTTTTAACCATTACCTATCCATATCTGTCAAACCATATGATATGCTTTGTAACGCGTGGCAGCGTGTCATAGGAAGACGAAATGTCAAAAGTCGGCTGTTTAATTGCAAGAGTTATAGTTCGCTTATCTGCCGCGGACCACTTCTATTTATTCTTATGCCATATTTTGTCTATTGCCATATTTCAAACCAGTTTCACATCGATACGACCGCTGGCGTTCTAATGGCATAGTGCGCCGCGAAAAAAATTTTGTGTGTTGGTGGTCGAGTTAGTCCACACCGCCATAAATTACAGGGTGCACCTACAAATTCCCCTTCAGGCACAACCCTCAACACAAACATTTATGGCGAGGACGCGACTGAAGACTGTGCGAGCTGTTGCGTAAATCCAATTTCTGTAGTGTGTCACCATCTATCAATTACCGATTTACTTAATGGCCATTAAAGAAAGTCGTCCGTGTGTCTAAAACGATGCTTTAGTCTTGAATGTATATATTCATTTATAATATTATAATTGTACTACGTGCACTGATTTCTTACAATTTTATATTTTATTTAATCCTGTCATAATATAAACCTTTGGAGTTGTATGTAGCGCCTAATTGTAGATTGTCCTTATTTATTTCATTTATTCATGAAATCATTACGCATCGAAAATAAAATAATGATCAACAAATAGGTAGGCATGTATATGTACGTAGTATTTGATAATTTGCGATAAAAACACATGTTCTACATGTCATTAGCCTACACACAGACAATGATTGATATAATTATTACACCGACAAAAGCATTTGTCTGTAACTCATTCTAAAATAGAATCATTATCTGCCCCTTTCTAAATCAGAGTCATGTGAAGTTTTTTTTTATATCTACGACTATCTGTGTAATGACTGTGTTTAATAGAGTTGAATAGCAGAACTTTCACTTTCTCTAAAAAAAAACCTTTGGGTTTGCATTTGCTTGAGGCGCGCCCCTATGTGGTAATTAGAGACAACTACAGACAGCTTTTCTTTCGCGCTATAGATAAGTTGGTTAACATAGTGAAGTTCGTCTTGGCAGCAGTGGCAGTTGCAAGATCTGGTGCAGTACGTTTTTTTGTTCGTTATTTGCCCTCTATAAATAGGACGGTGCTATATTGTACATAGATAATTGAAGATGCAACCCTTCGCTGGCTTAATAAAGGTGGCGATACCGAATTATCTTTCCAGTCTCCCAGTTCCAGATACGTTCGGAGGATGGTTTAGGTTAGGAGGTGAGACAACCCGAGGTCAACCGTATAAAGATTACTACAGTTGACGTTCATTATTTTCAGTGAAGGATTGGGCCGCTCTGATTCCGCCAACGGCAGCTCTCGCGGGGCTGACTTATGTAACATATTTAGCTTTTTGTCCACATGGCAGACCTCAGCCAGACAGTAAAATCAACTTAAACATACTTAAAACCAATCCAAAAGTTGTAGATACCTTTGATGTGGAAGATATCTCAGACAAAGCAGTGTTTTGTCGCTGTTGGAGGACTAAAAATGTAAGTATTAAAATTTGAAAGAATTTGGTTTGAATATGAATTCGTCTATTTATAGTGGCCCTACTGTGATGGCTCGCATGGCCCGCATAATAAAGAAACTGGTGACAACGTTGGACCTCTTGTTGTTAAACGGTCCGAAAAGTAAATTTTAACCCGACAGAGGAGGCTGTTATAGTAAAATGTTTTAGAAAATAATCTGGTGTGTGGCAATCACATTTCTCATAAGGACTTTAAGATGATTGAATCGTTATTGTAATTATTATTTGTCAAAAGGATATATTTTTTTATATTGTATTGTTTTTGCTTTGATGTATTAAAAAATTGAATTTTGTTTTTCAGTGTTCATTGTAAATATTATCGGAACCCTAAAATACATACATTTTTTTTTTAAATCGATCTTAATTTCTATATTAATTTAAATTTTAAAATGAAGTCCTGGATGTAAACACTACTAAAATTTAAAAAATCCTTGATTTTCTGTTACTACTATTGTCTAATTTAACTTTATAAACAAAGGAATAAAATTTTCCAACATTTCCAAACGGGTTGAGCGTGCGTTTGGGGACACAACGCTTTGGCCAAAACGAACAAACCCAATGAATATTGTAGATATCTGTAATACGCATTGCCATCCCATCAAAATATTGTTTTTTTAGAGCAGCACAATTCTTGTGTGTAAAATATTTGCATTTTTTACCTATTATTATTATTAGATATAAAAATTGATTAGAATTACTTACGTTGTTTCTATAAATTAAGAACCCCGTAGAAATGAATTCCAAATAATGGTAAGATTTAATGTTACTATTTGACAATAGAAAGCAGCACATATATAATTGACCACTAATATTAAAACGAGAAAATTGATTAAATTATATAATAATAACATTTATTGCATCTATTATTAGAATATGTATATGTTACACAATTATATAATAAATTTATTGATTAAATATTATACACTGCAGTAAATTTACACATATTTCAGTCTCAACCAAGTGATATTCTTATAACTGTAATTGAAAATCAGTGCATTATTTATAAATTGAAATAATCTCATTTTACTTACCGAAAAGTGTTTCATATCGCTTGGATCCATCATATCCTCTTCGTTTATTAAAATTTCGCTACTTCCATATCGTTTCCTAGAAAAATATTGAAAACAGGTAATTAGTGACTCAGGTATGTTGTTTTTTTTTTTTTTGTAGAAATCATGACTAATATCGAGCGAAAGGTCAAAGAAATCACAAAGATTATCCGTTTTGCACGATTCATATTCATCACAAGTCTCTTTATCCGTACAACTGTAATTTCTCCCTTCTCCCCTTTGTTTGCGTGATTCGCGCGTAACTTACTCGATGAATCGCCTCCAAGCGATAAAGCCGATGTACCCGATGATCAAGAAAACAACTAGAAATAAGGCCGCCGCTACTCCAATCTGTCCTTGAAACGTGGCATCTTCGTCATCCTTCACATGGGGCATTGCTTGTACCATCGACGGTAGATCTGGATCCACTTCATCATCTTCTATCCATTCAATCTGCGAAATTGGCCCTTGCTGATCGTTATCGATGGGTACCGGTAATATTATAAGGTCGTCTTCGTTTATAGTTTTGGGAATATCGCTGAAATAACCACCATGTTGCAGGTCATCTAATTCATCGGATTCCGTGTCTCCCAAAGGTGCCAAAGGAGATAGAACTGGAGATGTTGCATTATCTTGAGTTTGACTATCTTGAAGAAATATAACTTTTAAAGGAATAAAATAGTTTATTTCCCGAAAACTTACTATATGTGTTGGTAGCATTGAGCATTGGGTCCAATTCTGATTCATTCTCTAAAGATGCGTCAGATTCCGTTATATCTGTTCGGATCGTACCTAAATATAAAAAAATAATAATGTAATATAATTTTAAAAAGTATTACATTATATACCGGGTAATCAATTGAATTTATGATTAGAGTAAGCTATGAATATTCCAACAATGTTTAACTGAAAATGAAGTGTCATATCAGATTATAACAACTATCTATTCTAAAATGTTTAATTTGGAACACAGTTATTTTAAAAACCATTCGTTTTCTGTGAAATTAGTTGTTCCATGATCAAAACAATCAAAATCGTGCGCTTTTAACAAAGCATTTTAAAACAACATTAACTAAAATTTGTTATTTGTCGGTTTGTGATAAACTACAGTGTTATAAACTTTTGTGGCAAAACTCGAAGCCTACTTCAATTATAAATTTAACTGATCGCATGGTATTTATTATACATACTTATATCGGTATTTGAATCTGTAGCGATCACAGGTGGCGCTGTCGTCGATAAACTTAAACCTAAAATGTCAATGTCAATTGTAATTTATGATTGGAGAAACTTAGTAAGTCACGAAGTAGATTTAAATTTAAACTTTCTTTACTTCCGTAAGGTTGAACGCTGGTCTCAACTCATATTGCAAAAAAAAAAATAACAGGCATTTTGTTTGAACTTTGAAAATATTTATTTCATTTGTGATTTCTTGATCAACACAAACGATTTTTTTAAATTGTGGTTGTTATTTCTATTTATACTGTTTGTCTGGATGATAACATTAAATACGAATTAAGTGAATTATGAAAAATAAAAGAATTAACGTTCACACTTGCTGCCAAAAATATTTGCGATGAAGTGCTAATAATATTAACCGTGTTAGCATAAGAAATATATTGCAATATAAACAGACAAGAGGTTTTGAGGCTTAATGTAAATGATAAACGTATATTTATAGTCACAAATATGATTATGGAAATGTTAATGTTGAGAAAAATATCAAATGTTTTAAGTAAAGTTCAGCTGTAAATGACAACACATACGCTGTCATGTAGTATTAATTGGGCATATTTTTTAAATAGTTGAAAAATAATTGGAAAACAATTAAGATGCGTCATAAAATGGATTTTGGAAACTACAAATTGATCTCAGTTGGTCAAGAGTCCTCTTTTATCACGTGTTATAGTAATGAGTTAATTATCGATAGTAATATTACCTACATTTTAAAATAGATAACAGAAATTATATTGTTTTACAAACCATACGTTATACTATAATAAAATTTAAAAAAGACATTTTATAAACGCAAAACAACGTCCATCAGTAAAAGTAATCTACCTTGAATCTTGGTGGTGGTAGTACTTAATGTGTATATATATAACAAAAATATTCATTGTTAAAAATATTTTTATAGGATTACTTTTCCATGCTTATTTGTATGTATAATTAATTAGTTATAGCTAATTTATTTAAAATGTATTTTAAAAAATCCAAATACAAAATGTATTGGCTATTGTTAGATACATTTAAATCTACGTACGTCAAAATTTTTTAATCTGACTCACGTTACTTAAATGAACAGTATTGTAGATGTACTATATAATAAATCTAATAATAATAAATATATTACTTACACCTTAAGATTAAAATAAAGAAACTCAAGAAAAACAAATATTCCCTGTTATAAATTCCCATTTTACCAAGAATTATGGTAAATAACTATTGTTACAAAAATAATCCTCAAAAAGTAATTTCCGTACACTACTACACTCTCGCTAGCTTATCTCCGCGTACTTATTGTAGATAAATTCGTTATCTTGATGATGGTATTTTTGTGGTCTCTACGCGCCTATCTGATAAAACACACAAACCGAATTATATTCATTATTGTGACCGAGAGCTGTCAGCGTACAAGGTATCGTTTACCTACGCTTATGTTTGGACACTGGTTAAAACGCATAGCTGGCGGCATTTTTTATGTTTTGCGTTATGGGTTTGTACAGTGAGAATATACGAGGAGTCCGCGAATTATATTCGCAATAATAAGGTCGCCCTACATACCTTATATACTTTCATTAATACATGTTCGTGCGAAATATGCAAATGTACATTAAAAGTTGTTTGCTTTGAATTGTTTGGTATGTTAATAATTTTCGAAATTCCCTCAAAATCTCTGTTAAATGAAGAGTTTTTAAATTTAAAATTGATTAAGTATTTAATATACAAAACATACATAAATTCACCGTCTTAAACTTAAAAATTTAATTTTTGGTGATTTTATGTTTTTGTACTTCTCTCGGTTGGTAGCACACTAGAAATTTTGGGTGGAAATGTTTGAATAAAATGGCAGTTTTCTGTTAACATTTGGTTGCTCTTCTTTATATGAGAATTGCATTATTTTGTCGATGTATAATTTGATTGGATATGAAAAACATTGCCCAAATGTTACCGACTGATTATCGTATAAAATGTGGTGTTAATTTAGAGTGAAGTGGATGTTGAAGCAGCTTCGGTATTTTTGAATAGGATTCTGCCGATTTGAGTTACGATATTTAAGGGGTAAGGCCTATACTTGTATATAATATATATATATTGTTTATAATATATAATCAATGTACTAGGCATAAGTTTTTATGTGGCCTTTCTTGCAATAATTTTAAATGAGCACAATAGAACTAAATCATTGAAAAGGTTAAGGAAGAAGTTGTATTCTTATTCCTTATCAACATAAGAGGTGAGGTCGGTAAATACGTCTGATTAAAACATTACTTCCGTATCGTTCGCCAATTCGGATCCTCTTGCTCTGCGCTAAATTTTAGTCCTTCATTTATGCACGTTAGAGCTCTTTGGGCAACCTCCAGCTCGTCGAGCGAACGGAAGGATATCTATTTTGAATATGTTTACAAACGTATGTGAGGTTAGGAAATCTTAAACGTTTCTAGATCCATACTAAAATGTTGTTTAAACTGATAATTTCTTATATTTGTCGTTGTAGTTCAAGCATAATTTTCTATTTTTATTCTATCTTCAAATATTATATCATTTCCATCATTTGAAGTGTGATCGGCTCAAAAGAATATAATTTGTTGTAAGTTATTAAAGAAGTACTTGTGCTGTAGTAAAGAGAAATCATAGGTTTTATTTTATGTAGGTGTTTTGATTATGGATGTGTTTATGCTTATGAAAAAATGGTTAATAAAAATTATATCATTATCCACCTTTAAAATTCCAACACTACCAAAAAAACAACACCAAGAAGCGTACTCAACGTTCTGTATATTGTACATTTATTATAAATACAAAGTATATTGACACTGCTGTACCTTGCCCGTTTTATTTTATGTGCTAATAGGGTCTTAAAAATGAAACAAATGTCGAATATAGAGGAAAAAGAGAAGATCAAAACTGAAACGAATAAATACAAGATGCCGCAGAGGAATAAAGGGGTTATGTTTGATTATGTATATAAACACTGTGCGTCCTATGCAATACACCGGTGTATTATACATCTTAAATTACCTTTCTGACGTATTTTAGCAGTGCAATTGTTATATTTGTTCACTTCGAGAATGCTTTGAACGTAGCCAATAAATGAGGTTATGTGTAATATGATTTACGTCGTTTGACAGCTATTAAGCAAATATGACGTCGGCGTTCAATTGCATTATTGTTTGTTGTGATGCGGGCTCAAAAATAACAAATTTAATTGGGCCACGTCACACGATTGAGGTGAGTTCACTCCTCCGAATAAAAAATCGAACTATAATACGCCCTATCGCAATGTGTAGAAAGAGAAATGTTCTATACTGCGTTTACGAAGCAGGAAATGAAAGACTGGTTACAGGAAAAGGGTTACCCGTTGAGAGTATATTGCCATTGCCAGGAGATATTTTCCAGTTCCAGACTATAATTTTGATATTAGGAACAGAAAAGATAACACAATTTAGAAAGATCCATTTTATTATTAGCTATAAATAATAATACAGTGACAGTATCTATATCATAAGCATTATATAAAGAGTAACAAACTATTTTTTCATTTTGTTTTAATATGCATTACTCATATTATTACAAAAGTTAATCTCCGTTTTTGCATATTATTTTTATAAATAATTTATTCGACTAGTAAATCTATACAGGCATTAAGCTATATAAATAAGTACAATAAGGTACTTTAGAATCACAATAACTGCAAGTGTGTGATGTATGTGCCGCAGCCATATGGAAGGTTGCCAATTTTCACATACTACGCTCGTATTCCTTTATTATTGGTTAGTTAAAATGTGCAACGGGACTCCCTATATTATTCCATACACCTTCTGACTATCGGATTTTAACGTAGGTCCAGTACTTCCAGTGGTGCTGTTGAATCTATTTTCACGTGATCAGCATTCTGTGCAAAAAAATTTTTTTTTTAAAGAATAAGGTTTAATTTTTGGTAACACTTACTATAAACAGCGGGGGATCAGTTGGGTGAGGGTGAAATCCTGTACTTTTGCATTTTGCTATATAGTCGATGCCATAATCAGGGGTTAATATAAAAAAGCCGGTCCTGCATACATTGAAAAAGAAAATCACTTATTGCAATTAATTATAAAGGTGACATCGAAATTTATACTGTTCATGATAAGTATCTGTTTGTGTAGAACAACTATTTAGTTTGACTTACTCGTTGTATTTTGGTGCACATACAACTGCTATTGCTTCGGGCATTAGTAATTGATATGGGCAATGAGTGTGTAAATCGACGCTCGATAAGAAAGCTGTTTGTGTTGGATGTGTCTGTAACAAATTTCATTAGTTCAGTTATGATTAGAATAAAAGAGTAGATAGTCTACATGAATCCATCCAATTGTTATTAAGTTGTGTTGGTCTTGATAATCGAAGATTTCCTCCTCGTTCATTGTCATACAAGAGTCAGGTGTACCTTTTTGCTTTGGTAAAATCATATGCGTAATAATCAGACAATGCCTTTCCTAATGGAATGTACACTATTAAAAAATTATATTATAACATAATTTTTAGAAACGTACTAAACTTCCAGCTAAAATCCCACATGTTTCAATATTGCTCATCGTATTCTTTTGTGCTAAGAGCAGAAATGCCGTCATCACCTTGGACGGTATTCTAACTGTACGTAGTCCGGCTTTTATTGTTGAGCTCAATATCGATGATGGTTTATTACTCCGATCGATAGATGGCGCTATATGTACACTGAAATAAAACCGAATTCAAATTACTGTGCATCAAGATTTCATAAATTTTTTTACTATGGAAAGCCTATCGATGGTGATGATCGGGTTCTCGTTGAGACTGAAGTTGTTGTATCATCATCAGGGTACTTAATTGAGTCTAGATTTGTGGTTATTGGAACGATGGATGAATCCATCCATGAATCGGTATTACTACTGCCTTCTGGTTTTAATATACCTAATCTCTCATTTTCCTGAGCTTCTTTTTGTTGTTTATGTTTTAGTTCGGCCTGTTGTTTTTCACGTTTTTTCTTTTAAAATTAATAACATCAATTATCATTACAACATAAAATAACTTTACATACCTTTTCTTCCATAAATGCTTTATATTCCTGCTTATATTGCTCTAATAATTGCACTTTTAATTTTTCCGTCTTTGGTAAAATCTCACGTAGTTGATTTGTATTAGCTGCCTTCAACCCGCTAGGGATACTACCAAAATCAGGATGTTTCCGAATCTTCTCGATAAATAAAGTCATATATTTCATATATAATACATAAGCATTCTCTAAACTACCCTCGTTTAAATAAGTATTAGCCATGCGTACCATTTCCACACCCGACCGGTAGTATCTGCAATTCCAATATTCGTTTAAATTTAATTAACGTGTAGTTTAAGCACGTCACCTCCTAGGGGGTACGTTGGGATCCACTTCTACGGCGTTGCTATAATTTGTAAGAACACGTAACCTCTCCTGAGGATCCAGGACCTCCATGGGACTGCCCCGCTTCGAAAGCATGTTGATATATCACTTAGTTAATTTTTCGTGGTTGAGAATTTTATCATTATTCAATTTCAAGCCCAATGAGTCATACTTTTATACTGTACACCTGCACACGAAGGGTTATACGCGAATCGATGGGGAATAGTAGCAAACGTCATTTTAATTGGATTGACATGATAGTGGATCGACAGTGGCTGAAGTAAATTGAGTGAAGTTAGTTGGGATCGGTGCATAAAAACTGGTTGGTACGGGGGTACGTGAAAACCCGGGCCAAAACGATGATCGTACCCCTATTACAATTGCAAATTTTTATTCTCTTTGAGCATATTTGAACGTAGCTTGTTCGCTAACAGCTGTTAACCAAATATGGCGTTTTATTGCATTATTGTTTGTTGTGATGTGGGCTCAAAAATATCAAATTTATTCGGACCGCAACACACGATTGTAGTGAATTCACTGCTCCGAATAAAAAAAACGAACTATGGTGAATTTGATTTGATACCCAGCTTAACGTGAACTAGCAATTGCAACAGGATGGCAAAAGTAGTGCTATATTTGACAGTTTCTAATCTAATACATTAGACATCTTCTAATCTAATCGGCATTAATTCCGACACATGTATGATGCAACACTATAATTATTAGCTCGCTTGGGCCCACAGTATTTTATAAATAAACAAGTTGTGATAAATTAAAGCTCTTTATTTTGTACATTAAAGTAATATCTACATCACATTTACGTATTACACAAAATACATTAAAAAAATTGTCTCACAATAAATATTTTTTCTAATTTGATACTATAATAAGACTATTAACGTTTCCAAAGCGGGGCGTTAATATCCGATTATAGCACAGTGTGCTATAAAATAAAAAGTAGTGCAGCTTAGTTTTTCAAGAGTAGTGAAACGTTTGAAATTATTATATGTCAGAAAAAGGGCATAAAGGCGGCAAATTACAAAAGTAACATATAGAACTCCTTACGGCACTCATCCATTAGCCCATTAGCACCTTGGGTTTGTGCGATAAGACTTGTCTTAGGAATAATTTACTACAATACTATTTTAACGAATAAGAAATAAATTACTAACATAACATAATAATGTACAGGAAGATCCTTCACTATATGACCAAATTCCATTGATAAAACAAAGAATTATACTAATTATGAATAATATTTTGATTTGACGTAATGAAAAAAAGGGACAAGGTAATGAATCGAATATGATTTTTTATCATTGTACATATTAAAACGTGGCAGTTTTTGTTGTATATATCATTCTATTACATTTCAAAAAGTTCCTACTATACGCTCACTTCCGCGATTTATTTCATAGAAAAATATAAATACTGGAAAATAATATGATATAAATACATCTAAAACGGGAATTTTTTTGAAATGCAATAAATACATTTCGGACGACTTTACAGCTTTCATGTCACCACCTGAAGCGCGGTTGATAAGAACAATGCCGATAACACTAACAATGACTGGCTGGGTGACCTATCGGCGCCACCTGGAATGTGCGTGGTGTGTTTCATCATCCAATAGAAAGCCTCGACTTCGCCTTGCTCTTTCAATTCTCTCCCGACGTATTCTCTGATTTTGGAATTGTAGTCGTTCAACCAGCGTATCTAAAATGAAAATTTCATTTGTATTTGATAGAAAAGATTAGAGATTTTTGAGTATCCCAAGAAGCAAAATTCAAATTTGCCGCAATTATTTCTAGTAACTTCAACATTAAAGCATGAAATTACCTACAATTTTGTATTACATCAATGGGTATTTTAATATATTTAAGTTGAAGTTACTAAAAATAATTGCGGCAAATTTGAATTTTGCTGCTTGGGATATCTTACGTGGTAGGAATTTAACAAGGTCCTATTGATGAGTTTCGGCTCGAATGGTACTAAGCTAACGTCGACAAAACCCAGAAAACTTTTACTGGACATGTGTTTCAACCAGGGCTTCTCTACAACTTCCAAAACATTTTCTAATCTTATACCAAAATAGGATTCGCTATAATATCCAGGTTCTGCAATGAAATTTGCGTGAAATATATTTTCTTTGTTTTACAAAGATCCGATAATTATTACCCACTGATAAGAAATACCCCTGTTCCAAATGGACGGAGTTGCTACTATCGTAATGGACTTCTATAGGAGCTAAAATGAATGGGCGAATGGATTTTCATAGATGAATTTGGGTGTTTGTTCTTACATTCGTGAACGGATAAAAAGCTGCCGATTCCATGACTAGTTGCATGCTGGTAATCCAAGCCGGCGTCCCATAAAGGAGCACGCGCCATAACATCCGCGACCGAGGTGCCCATGTTGGACGGGAATGTGAGAGTTGAAAACTGAATCAGGCCCATTAGAACTCTGGTGTAGGCATTTATTTGTTCAGGTTTCGGCGTACCTAAATGGATCGTCCTGGTAATATCTGTAGTGCCTTCTGTAAGAAGATAAATGGTTTATTAAGTAGACTTTTCGTCGGATAGACTTTTGGTCGAATAGACATTTTATGTAATGGACTTTTTATCTAATAGAATTATCGATTAATAGAATATTGAACGAACGGATTTTTAAATGTTTGCTATTTTTACCATAATATTGTCCTCCCGAATCGATAACTACGGTGCTGTCGTCTTTAATGTCGACATTAGTGCTGAAAGTCGGTTCGTAATGGGGTTTTGCTCCATTTGATCCATAAGCCACTATTGTTTCGAAACTGTTTCCTAAACTATTGATTTGTTCGTATCTGAAATCGTTTAGTTCTTTCGCCACATCAATTTCTGTCCAAGTGTCACCTAATTTAACCTAAAGAGATAATGAAATTATCAAGGAATTTTAGTTTTTAGCGCATTGTATAAGGGGACAATAAAAAAGGTACTTATTTTGATGAATCTATGGCTAGTGTAGTAACCAATTGATTGTTTTTGGTATGGCAGGAGAAAGCATGAAAAAATATCTTACACTTTACAAACCTTAGATTCGAAATAAGAGAAGAACATGCACATCGCAGCTGCATCCCTAATATGGGCAATCCTCATATTCGCAATCTCCACCGGGTTCTTCCGGGCCTTCAAGAATATAATCGGTGACTCTATAGGTACTCGTTTTTTCTCCGGTATCAATCTGAATACCTTCTGACTAACGCCCTTGCTAAAGACGCATTTTGTCGGCAGCAAAATTTGATTCCAATTCTGGGCTAATGTTGGCAATTCGGTCCAGATCTTGTCGTAATCGTAAACGCTGAAAATTGCATTTTCAAAACAATTTAGGAGATTTTCGGTGTACGTTTATTAATAACACTAAAACACATACACGAGGCGTGCGCATAAGGTGCGATTAAATCGAGTTGGTGGTATCCGGTTTATAGGTTCCGTAATGTTTAGTTTGGTTGTTAGGTATTTTATTTGGGGTCGGGAATTTTGAATATATATGTACTTACTAAACTGCATGCGCACTGCTACCGTTTACGTTAAGGTGATCGCTGACGTTGGCAGTTAATTTCGATTTTTCGACGTACATATAAACGTTTCTTTCGCTAACTATAACGTAGCTAGTAACTACTGGGTTATAGGGAATGTCTCTGCCTCTGATGTTGAGGAGCCAGGCTATCTCATCCAGGGCTGTTACCACTATGGCGTCCGCACGTTCTTCTTGGAGGATTTTACGAACTCGTTGTATTTTTTCGGTCCATGGAACTCCTGTAGAGGTATCCAAAATTGACTAAATAAAATTAGCTTTTTCGTTGTTTCTTATTTTTTGTAACTTTAAAAAATTTAAAAAATTAACTCAAAATTCTTATCACACATTATCAGGATCTATTAATAAAGAAAGGCGTCAATGACGAATGAGCCGAGTGTCATCGAGTGTCATTAAATTACCTCCTGCTTTTGTTTATGTTAAAAGCTAATAGGAGGTTGTCAAATTAAGTAATGAGACTGACAATGTAGCGTTTGATATAGCAACAAGGGAAGCACGAAACATGGAGGGGCGACAAATGGATATTGTAACAC
Source organism: Osmoderma eremita (assembly GCA_031763485.1). Lineage (NCBI taxonomy): Eukaryota > Metazoa > Arthropoda > Insecta > Coleoptera > Scarabaeidae > Osmoderma > Osmoderma eremita. Next base: position 25,542 of record JARFOC010029231.1, read on the forward strand.
GCATTCAGTGCAAGTTTGAACTCGATCAAGTCATTTGGTTGTCCGTTGGCGTCTTTTCCGTGAACCCGGTTTTCGTAGTGCATTCTACGAATGAAAGACATTAATTTCGAGCAACGGTGTGCTATCAGGTTTTGCTTCAGACTTGGGGAAAGTGCAACAGGAACTTTTGCAAAACTTCAGCAGACAGGAGACAGTGTTTTGTCAAAAGCCCAGGTTTTTTCGGTGGTTTAAGGCATTTTCAGAAGGAAGAAAGTCGATGGGAGATGAGCCACGCAGCGGAAGGCCTTCAACTGCAAGGACCGATGGCAATGTCGACAAAATCCGCGATCCTGTGCGTTCAGATCGTCGGTTAACGGTCAGAATGTTCGCGGAACAGTTGAATTTGTCTCACACCACCGTTCATCAAGTTTTGACCAAAGAAGTGGGAATGAGAAAGATGTGCTCGAAAATGGTTCCAAAAAAACCATTCGCAGGAACAGAAGGACATCAGGAGAGAAGGTGCCTTGACTTTTTGGAATCGATTGAAAATAACAATTTTTTTGGAACGTGTCCTTACGGGTGATGAGAGTTGCGTGTTCGAGTATGATCCGGAACAAAACGCCAGAGCATGGAATGGCATCCTTCGGGCTCTCCAAAGTCCAAGAGAGCAAGATTGAGCAAATCAAAGATCAGGAGCATGCTGGTTTGTTTCTTTGATAGCCAGCGAATCGTTCACAAAGAGTTCGTACCTCAAGGTCAGACAGTTAATCAGCATTTTTACCGAGAGGTTCTCGAAAGACTCCGAAAAAGGGTCATGCGTGTGAGACCAAACATCAAGAACGCATCATGCATCATGACATGACAATGCGCCTTGTCACACAGCAATTTCCATAAACGGTTCTTCGCCAGTAAAAATATTTCTGTAGCTCCTCAGCCTCCAAATTCACCTGACTTGAGTCCTTGTGACTTTTTCCTTTTCCCAAGATTGTAAATTCATCTGAAGGGACATCATTTTGGGACACTCGAAAACATTCAAACTTGAATGCTGATCAGAGGCGCGTTCGACTTAGGGCATCAAAAGACATATGCCGCCGTTTCTATGACCCATGAACTAAAGAGCAATCCAAAGACTGTACGCATTCTGGTTCTTCACGACGCGAAAAATCCCGTGGGACAAAGATGGATTAATTCTTATAGATTATTTGAAATGGGGTAGAAGTATCGCGAGACGATATTATACTGAGTTGTGGAAGGCCGTAGAAAACTTGTCCAAGATGTGCTGCTTTTGCAAAACACGCTGATGGTTACAAGTCGTTGATTGCACTGCTGAAAATTCATGAAATTGGTTTTGCCTCCAAGTTCCAAAATTAGCGCCGTTAAAGGTGAGAAATTTCCGACACATAACGCTGAGGAGTGGCTTGGAGATCAAGACAAAGATTTTTCTAAGGGTTCAGGGTACTTTATGAACGTTCGGTTAGATATGTAAGTCTTATAGGAGAATACGTGGAATAAATAGAATTTTGTATTGAAATATTTTAACAATTTATATGCTAATTTAAATATTTATCAATACTCCCTCGTACTAATAAAATATAAAACTGATATTTAAACAATTTTCTTAGACAACCTGCATATTTTATGTCCAATACAAAAATCGACTTGTCAATCTTGGCTTTCTCGTGGTCCTTCCAAATAATGTCTATGGGGTTCTCCTTGACTTCGACCAATGATATGTTCGCCTCTTTCAATTCCTCCTCTAAAATTTGCCAATCATATGCCGGAACCAGTCTGGGATCGGCGCCAACTCTACTGTGCGGTTTCAGGTGCCTCTTCAACCATTCCGATATCGTCAACACGTCCTTCTCGCCCTGTCTCATCAACCGCCAATCGCAATTGAGCTGATCATCAGCCTGGAGGTGGTAGCGGCCGTCGGTCCAAAGTACTGCGTGATTTTGCGTTACTACAACTTCGCCTTTTGATCCACTGAAGCCCGAGATGTATTCTCTCCTCTTATCGTAGGCAGCCACGTATTCTGACTGGAAATAAAACGGCGTTGGACATTTCTTTTTATCGTTTAGGGGAATGTTACCTGATGTTCATCGTCTGAGGTAACTAGGAATGCGTCGATCGGTTGCGTTTTTAATAATATCTGACTAGACATCGTTTCCCTGAGTTCTATCAACCGTCCTGTGGTGTTGACGCGACCGGCTGGTTGTTTTGGGGCACCCCAGACGGAACAGGCTTTGCGTAATTCACCGCTGGCTCGCAATTCTTCGTCGTAACCGAAGCCGTTGTATATGAAGACAGCTGAAAATGAGAATTACGTTTATAGCTTTAATAATATACTTTATCATTATTTATTACTTATAATTTTTTTTATTGAAAAATATCCCGTATTAAAAAATATATTTCGGACAATTAAAGATTGCGGGTGATATTGATATTATTGCAAATTAATAAAAAAAATTCACGCATTTGTAGCAATTCTTTAGTTACTTGCGCACTGAAAAGGTATTGAGCGTCGCGACGCCTAGTCTGCGTGGCGTCCTAAACCGATTATCCCGACGCGCGTCGGATTTAGGGAGCTAACCCCGAGTTGAAGGCGTAAAGAGCTTTACGGAGGTTCCCAGTCCCAGGCGCACATACTGATGAGAGTGTGGACAAACTCTTCCAGTTATCCATGCACTCTTTATCTACAGCAAGAATACAATGCATGTGGGTTTAAGTTTAATGTACATATTTGCTAAAGAATATGAGATCGTTGTGCCATGAAAGAGAATATGTGAATGCATTAGATGTTAATTTTAGAATGATTTAACCGCGCAATGAAACAAATAAATGATAAGTAGCTCGCGATAATAATTAATAATGCAATTGGTTGTATTATAGAATAATCAAACTAAAAAAAAGTAGTTAGCACAGCGGCACAGTCAATAAATTATAATTAATATTAGGCAACTGAAGTTTCGAATCCCATATTACGTACATAATGACAAATTATTCAAGTTTTAATAATTTAATGTATGAACAATACACGGATAAAAACTGAAACGTGAAACACCACGTTTCAGAATATCAGGAAGAAATCGAATGTCGTTAAATTAGGTGACCTACTCGGCCACAAACCAGTTTCAATTAAACAGTCTGAAAAAAATCGTGTAAATAATTTATTGTAGACAGTGCAGTTTGAGGAGTGTAAATATTGCTAAAAATTGCCATTTGTCAATTCCACATCATCTAGTTAATAAATTGATTAATTAATTAAAAGAAGTCTTTGTCCTGAAAGAATTTGTGAGCAATTATTTTCTATCCACACTTCAATTTTAATTGGATGCAAGTGAACTTGAGTTATATTGCCAATTATGTGAAGGTCTTGTAGTCCAGAGAGGCTCAACCAAGCTTCGCCGGAAAAGAATGTGATCCCTCTTCTCCCCCAAAATTGCACAAGCAGGTAGCCAGAACCACTTTTGCTACTAATTGTAGCTACAGGTCAATTGAACATAAAGAAGTTTGGAAAGGAAGTCCTTCTAGATTTCAGTTATCATCGGTTCTTTTAAAAGAAATATTCGAAGTGGAAAAATCAAAATATTGTAAAAATCTATCAGGCAAGTCAGTTTATGACGGATGGTCAAATGTTCATAATGAATCAATAATTTGGTAGTTTTAACAACAGAAGATGGACACATTTTCTTGTTCGAAGGTATTGATACATCAGGGTATCCAGATATTATCTTACAGATATGGCCATTGATGTAATAAATAAGTGTAACACTGAGTATAGTTGTAAAATAACAACTAGGTTTGTCACAGAGTAGTATCAGAAAAAAACTTACGAAATGTCTGTATCTGAAATATACCATTATAACTTATGGGTGTTCTGCCCATATACTGAATTTGCGTTCCAAAACTTTGAAAATTAAACAAGTAAAAGAACAGGTAGTTCAAGTTATAAAATATTTTCGCACTGCCCATTTGCCTAATGGTTGGTACAAAGACAAAGGAGACAAGACATTAATAGTACCACGAGATGTTTGATGGAATACACTTTCTAGCTGTTTTGAAATATATGCAATGATCTAAATTATTACATATTTGAAGATGACGTTGATCCATTGATTTTTTAAAAGGTTTCGAGTAGGTATATAAATTAAAAGAATGGTCGAAGACTTTTTAAAATTATTAAAGTCAATCTCTCTAACACTTGACAGAATTCAACAGGAACGTGCCTTTTTGTTCCATGCAGTTGAAGAAAGGAAACATTTAGGCGCATTTTTTCTGAAAGTTCTGAAGAGAGCCTAAATCAGAAATTTATGAAACTATATGAATAAGGTTGTAGCTTGTATGTCGGTTGTAGCTTGTATGTCGCTTGTACCTTTTCACATCTTAGCTTATTTTCTTGGTCCTATTAGAAGTAAAAAAAGAATACCCATTGTTAACTCAAAAAATCAGCATTAGAAATAATTTCCACATATTATTGTTACCATTCGTCAATAAGTTGGAAGCTATATCACATCGATTCCACGAAACAATGTTTTCGCAAGTAATATTACAAAATGTAAGTTTTAGAAGATGAAGAAGGTGTAAGAGCCGTTAAAAATCAAAGCGAACTCATCGACAATGATTGAGACTCAGAAGACGAGCTTTCCTTGTTTGATGTGAGGAAAAAGTTGCGAAAAGTTTCAACTACCGGGCAAATGACACAATACACTGCATTGTACGTGAGAATGTCATAGATGAAACCAGCCCTGTTTTTCCAAAAGGCCTGGAAACCTCAACAAAGTATTGCTCATTTTTTCTCCGAGGATTCAATGACTCCATTACATTTCAAACAAATCTCTATTTTGTTCAAAGGACATAACGTTTATTCCAAACAACGCTTCCGAAATTGGAAGTTTTTCTTAGAATTAATCATTTGATGGGTATAACAACTATGGCCAGTTTTAGAGACTATTGGTTATCAAGAGTAGAACTACGAGACAATTACTATAGTTCTTCAATGTCACGGGAGGGTTGGCCCCTCAGTGATGTGCATCTGAACGATAATTCGACTCAGCCTCAAAGTGGAGATCAGAATTTCGATAAACTTTATAAGATTAGACCACTTGTCGACAAACTCTCCGAAAGTTTCAAAGATTCTTTTCAACCAAACATCAATCAGTGGAAGAATCCACGATACGGTTCAATGGAAGGTCCAGTTTACGTCAATACATGCCGATGTAGCCTATTAAGCTGGGATACAAAGTGTGGGTAAGTTGTGACCAAACGGAGTATATGTGTCAATTTCAAATATATGCGGGAAAAGCGGAGGACGCCGCTGACATAGAAAGCACACAGAGTATACTGACAAAAACGCGCATATGTCCACCAGAGGAACATCACTCAAATGTGCCCAATCTAGCACAGGAAAGGATCCAACAATTCGGAAATGTCAATATCCAGACAATGTCGTGGATATTGCCTCGAAGTAGACACGGCAAAGCATACGCTTTTCTACTGCCCAAGATGGGAAAGAATAAGGCACGAGACAAATGCCAAGTTGGGAACAACATATCGCCCGAAAACATAATCGCACTCATGATCAGCGACCTAGAAGCATGGAACCACATCAACAGGTTTAACGATGAAATCATGGTAAAAAAAGAAGATGACGATAGAATGACAGCGCAACAAGGCGAAAACTGCTGAATTGTAAGGGCGCCCGCCTCCCTGAGGTTATTCGAATAGAGGTTCTATGTCCATGAGAGAATAGAGGTGGTTTTAGTGGGTGTACACTACTAGCGCTGGGAAGAACCGGTACCTAGTGCCTATAAAAGATTTCCACCCGACAAGAAAAAAGAAATTGGAAATGTCTAACTTCTAACGTAGATTTATGTCTAAACGAAAAAAAGGAATTATTTCGGCATTTTTCATAAAAGAGATTAGTCGCATTTTCCTATTGGTTTTATGGAATAGCCACTACATCCCTGTAGCCTAAATTCGGCCTCAAAGGGTTAAGTGATGTTTCACATGTTAATAAATAAATGAGAAATTTAACCTATTTTTAATTTTTCTTGGTAAAAAATCAGGATTTTTTTAAAAATAAAAATCATTTTGAATTTAATGATTAAAATTTTGATTTTGTGCAAATGATTTAAACCATACACACAGAAAAACGTTTTCTATTGCCAAGTACATCTATGTTCTTAAATATTTTTACTAAATGCAAGATAGTATT
>JARFOC010029240.1:0-31724 GCA_031763485.1 Osmoderma eremita
AAACTTAACAAACGATGAATTAGAAAATTAAAGCTAGCTACTTTGTGCTGAAAGCAATGATTTGAATCCGCTGTTATTGGGGATCACTAGGACATTCCTCGGATTTTTTCAATATGCGTATAGTTCATTCAATAGAAATTTACCATGGTCTTTATTATACGTATGCTAGGCATGGTATTGTAATATACGTAAGTGACTAATTACACTTTAGAAACGTATTGATTTTCATTCAAAGCAACATATCCCATTGTCCGGATTATAATCAATATTCCAAGAACATGTAATTATCCATAAATCGATATGAAGTTCAAGGTTTCATTTACATCTAAGGGATAATAGGTTTCCTAGAAATAATAATGAATGTTTACATTTAATTATTTACTAATTGTATCGTAAATAACTGAGAAAAGTTTATGCAAAGCCAAATATAATAAATAGAAAATATTGAATTATCCAGCAAAATAAGGTCTTCAAAATAACAATGTTTTTCTTTCTCCCGAATGGGTTTATAGACACATGTCCTGCATGAACATTGTTTCTTTCCTGCCGAAATTTTACTGTTTTTCCTTTTTCAGCTTAACTATACATCCAAACAATATCCTTATAGCAACTGGACAATGCGCCGGTCACGACAAATCTACGGCAAGTCCTCATGTAAGGATTTGGGATTCGGCAACGTTGGAAACCAAGGCGATAATCGAAGATAGCTTTATCAGTTCCATATCCTGCCTGTCATTTAGCAAAACTGACGACGGATCTTTGCTGGCGGCAGTGGACGAATCTAACGACCACGTGATATCGATATGGAAATGGGATAAGTCCGACAAAATCGCGGAAACCAGGGTAAGACTATTCAATCGAATAAGTGGTCAAATACCGAGTTATTACGTTTTAGTGCTCTACTGAAACTATTCTCGCTGTAGAATTCCATCCCAAAGAGGAAAATGTGATAGTAACATGCGGTAAATCCCACATAGGTTTTTGGAACCTAGAAGATGAAGCTCTAACGAAAAAGATGGGTATATTCGGAAACCATGATAAGCCTAAATTCATAAATTGCTTGGCATTTTCTGAGTCTGGAGATGTAATAACTGGCGATTCGAATGGTAATCTGATAATCTGGGGAAGAGGAACGAACAAAATCATAAATTTCCTCGCCAATATTCACGATGGGTCAGTATTCTGCATTTACGTTTTGAAGAATGGAAATCTTATAACTGGTGGAGGTAAAGACCGCTGTCTGAAGTACTTCAACGAGAACGTGGAGAAATTGGACGAAGTAGCTCAGGTAAATTAAAGTGTAAGTGATTCACATAACTACCTTATAAAAATACAGATTGAAGGAAATTGTGGCGGGATTCGAACAATTGCAGAAGCTAGTGACTCACAATTATACATAGGAACAACAAGAAACTGTATATTACACGGTAACCCTAATGATGGTTTTAAAGCACTTGTGACCGGTCATTCAGACGAACTGTGGGGTTTAGCTGCGGATTCTTCATCCGCATCATTCGTGACAGCTGGTCAAGATAAACGATTAAAGATATGGAACGTCGAAACTAAGGAAGCGTGCCTTGATAAAGATTTAGAGGTTTAAATTCTAGATTTAAAAAATAATAATAAAAAATAATTCTAAGCCGGTTATTTCCAGGAACGAGCACAGAGTGTAGCATGTTCACCAGATAATACTTTAATAGCTGTAGGTTTAATCAATGGGCAGTGGTTACTTTTAAATCGAGAAACTTTGGAAACTTTACAAGAGTTTGCAGATGGTGACGAGCCAATACAGGTTATACAGTTTGCTCCCAATGGAAACTTGATCGCTGTAGGATCGCGGAACAATAATGTTTATTTATATAAAAAATCTGACGACTCCTCGTTTAATAGATTGGGAAAATTAGTTGTAAGTTACTCTATTCTACGCATCATGGTTTTCTTCTTTTCTATTGAAAATAAGCTTTCACGACTATTGTTATTATTTTGTGTGGACATTTTTCTATAATTCAACTTCAAGCCGCAAAATATTTTTATGAGGGTGAGAATTTTTACTAACCTAGCACAGCTACTTTCATAATATGAAGTCCGCAATTATACTGGTAATTATATATATATATGTGCATAGTATCTTCAAAAACATGTATTTAAATTATTAGTTAATTATTTGGCTGACGTGAAAACCACCGGGCACCACATGTTCATAAGTTAAGAAATATTTGATAGTTAAGCGGTCCAAATTTTTGGCAGCAGTCACAATTATTGGTGATTGATAAAAGGTTCAAAATTTCATTTATTTTTCTGAGTTTAGAAAGTTAGCTAATTATAATCTAGATAATACCTAAAGAAATATACTATGCACGTAAGAGGGCTACGTCAAAAATTTTTAGCTGTGCGAAAACTATTACAAAATATTTAGAAAATGTCTTTGTTGTTTACGAATGTACCTCTATTTAAAAAAAAACATTTGCTTACTTTTTCAAACTGCTTCTTAAAATACTGGAATAAATACTCCTTGGGCAACTGTTTAAAAATTGCGGTGAAAATTTACTCCAGATCAAACAAAATTCCATGTAGATCATCATTTTAATGCCCCACCTTTGACAAGAAAGAATGTAGTAAGGGAGTTTCACAGTACAATGTACTGGTAACTATTTCTTCCTTATTTGCACTAGCATTGCTGCAATATAGTTGTTATGACAAAAGGCAAGCGTTACCGGGATAGCGCAGTAATAAGAGCTCTAGCCATCTGTAGCGGATGTTGATGGTTCGAATCTCCGTTTTTTTTTATAAAGATCGGTTGCAGCAAGGGTGGTCGGTACATCTCCTGGTACCCTTCAGTGGTGACGATAAAACAACACTGCTGCCCTCTTACGGCGAGGAGAGGCAGTAACAAGCCATACACACAATACACATTTACACAAACATTATATATACAAAGATAATAGCTGCTTTCGTTTATATCAATGATTAGTAATCACATAAACAGGATTATAAAAGAGCGCGTTTGATTAACGTGATAATTTTTACCCCCACTACTGAAATGTTGATCGTGATTGCAAACAAAGTAATCATATAAATTTTCTGATTTGACTGATAATAAACAAACATGTGTACAACGTGCACTTAACCTATAAGAACTTCACGAAGTTGAACTCATACTGTCACTACTGGAAGAAATAGGGTTTGTAAAGATACAGATAAACAAAATACACGTAACTAGTATTATTTTTTTCATAACGAATTAAAATTATCTTAACGTAACCAAACCTATAATGGACTAACGCAGGTTATGTACGCGATTAGTATAGGAACGCATAAATGAACGTTCGGTCCCAAATAACATGCTTGCTAATCACAATTGGTAGTCTTGATTTGTGTTTATATGATCATGAGTACTGTGATTAACATGAACGAAAGCAGCTAATGTAGAGTGATACAATAGGCCTCAATAGGATCAAACAAACAAAAAAAAAAGGGTTTTTATTGGCACTTCCTTCATTCAAATTTTGTTGGCAATTCGTTTTCTTACACACTGGCTTATATCTTTGTAAATATGCTGTGGCTCCCCTTTTCTATTTTTTATTTTTTTGATAAATGAAAAATCACTATTTCAAGGGTCCTTATTCTCTCAACAAATGCACTGGTATGCAACCTTCAATGTTTAAATATTACTAAATGGGGTAAAAGTCACCGCCCACGATGCTACCTTAAGGTCAACCATGATCTCCAATTATATCTTTACAATCAATTGGTTTTCTATTCGGAGAACATTCGGAGAATCTTCCAAATGTTATTTATAATAATCTTTTTCAATGACAATGGCAACGTGTGGTCTGTCATAGTTAGCCTTCTCGGTACACTAGGACTGCAACATGGCAAGTGCTACGAGTCAACAGAATTTGACTTCCAGCTACTCAGCTTTACAGCCAGACTCGAGTTGGGAATCCAACCCAGGGAACCAGTACTAATCTAATGGTTCCCTGGGTTGGATTCCCAACTCGAGTCTGGCTGTAAAACTAGTCTAATTAAACTAAAGTCTAGTCACCAACCTTACAGTGCTTAAATATTATTTACCCTACTGGAATTCTTAAGTAACTAGCGGATCGACAAAAGTACAATTACAAAATTTACTTAAAAGTGGTCATTAAATTTTCACGGCTTTTATTTCATAATGGCTAAAAAAATTGTTGTGGCCCTCGTTAATGGTTTATACGCACTCAATAATTACTAACATATTCTTAACTCTTCGCATTTATGTTATAAAATTTGGTTAAAATTTTTTATTACACTGTTATTTTGTCTATAATGTGTGTAATGTTTTACATGCACCTTTTGCCGATATTAAACACTTTGCTGTTGTTACGTGCCATGCAGGGAGAATATGCTGGATGCTCGGTAATCAAATAATCCAAAATCAATAAATCTTTAACACCGAGATAGAGGATATTAATATCAAACGTATTTTAGGGCCATTCCAGTTATATAACACACATCGATTGGTCATCTGACAGTCAATATATTCGTACAAATTCTGGTGACTATGAATTATTATATTGTAAGTATTATATATTCTACCCTCTGTAAGTAGAATGAGTACCCAATTTTTGAAACTAGATAGAATTAGTTAAAAGGAACGAAAAGTCAAACTACTTACACCCTGTATCATTTCTATATGTATCGTATATGTTCGTATAAAATCAGTTTTTGTTGAATCTTTTTAACAGGGAACGCAGATACGCGCAAGCAAGAAACTCGTTCGTCCTCAATGCGTGATGTGGAATGGGCCACAAACACATGCACAATAACATTTACCACAGTTGGAATTTGGCCTCCCGATGCTGATGGAACAGACATAAATGCTTGCGATCGCAGTCATAATTCCGAGTTACTGACATCAGTTGATGATTTTGGAAAAGTCAATTTATATTCTTATCCCGTTATTCAACCACAGGTTTTATTTACTCAACACAATGTAAAGATATTTTGTAACTACTTATAAATTTTCAGGCAAAATATCGTAGCTATGGAGGACATAGCAGTCATGTTACCAATGTGGTTTTCCTCAATGATGACAGTAAACTTATAACCACTGGAGGAAAGGACACAAGTATTTTGCAATGGAATGTTTGTTAATATGATATTGATGATTATGAAAACATTCCACTTTGACGTTCCAGTATTTAAAAATGCTTGAATAGTTTGCTTTTGCATCGATACTTTTTACTATTTTGCTCCTACATTTGAAGTATGACTTAAACACATAAATAATTTAAGAAAAAAATTTGCTTGACTGATTTTCGATCTACTAGTCTGCAATATCTTCTTACATATTGTATTTTTATGAGTTATGAAACACGTTACTAAATAAAGAGTTCCAATGTGTGAAATTACTTTTTCAAAATACCTATATTGCGACTAAATAATGCATAATATAAATATTTCCTTACAATAATTACTATTTAAAAAAAAAGGTTTATAATACTAACATGTCAATCTGAGATGAACCAATGTTTTAAACATACAAAATTTACAACTTACTTTAAATTGGCAATAAAAACATTTAGGATTTACTATTTAGGGTTCCGACTTCGGCTAAATATATTTAAATATTTTCCCCTTGTCATCTCTTTCGATTCTTCTAAACCCAGCTGGTAAGCCATGTCATGTAAATCTTTGACTTTAGATATTAATCCCGACGTTGATAATGTTGCAAGTTCTATGGGATTAATATGGTGACGTTCTACATATACAATAGATACAAATGTGAATACATACGATGCAAATAAGTCTGGTCATCTGGTGTCAACTCCTTGGAATATGGTACCTTTGTTGCATTTGGGGGTGTAAAAATGCTGATTATTTCATTCATACCTGGAACTGTTTGAATAAAAATTCGATATTCCATAGTTATTCTGGAAACATAACTTACTTTTCTCTGGCCACAATTCTGGGGATGATCTGTCAAGGTTTTCCATACTAACTAAACTTTCTTCAAATTCGATGAAAGCAGAGTCTTCTGCTGAAAAATCAATTCGTATTTTGACAGATTATAAACGTAACCTTGAACCGTTTGAATTTTGTGATACTCAAAATCTAATAGATTTCTCGGGCAAAATATATACGTGTAGGGAGCAATGACAATGTATGAATAAACTTATGGATAATGTGATTCGTTTAAAATTGTATTCAAATGAAAAGATAAATTTTCAATTTACCTTGTTGAACGCTCCCGGGTTTCTTCGTCGCCATCTTGCAAGTGTGCCAACATAAGAATTCAGAATGACAATTTTGATTTTAGTTCGAGGGATTTGAGATTCATGTTGTTAAAATTAAATAAGGATTATATAGGAATAATTAAAATAGAGTTATTGGATAACCAATTATATGTAATGCCCTAGAGGAGAATGTTTAGTTAATATATGTTGAATTTATTCGGTTCACGGTTCTATCGATTTTGTTTCAATATATGTACAAACCTAAATAATAAAAGAATTGGTTAAAATTGACTTTCCCTAGTTTTAACCTGTGTATGTTGTTCTCGTGACATTCGTCAATAAAAAAATGACTAATTAGTTTGTTAATTCTTAGGAAAATCAAACAATAATATCTTTTATGCGCTCTAAATTTAATCGTTTCGTTATGAATTTTCAGAAGTTGTGAGAATCGTGAAAATATAAGTAAGTTTCCAAGACAGTAAATATGTTACTATTTAAATTTGTTGTAAAATGTGTCAGAATGCTACATTATATGAACAAACATCCGCACGTGTTAGTTATTTCTACTAAGTAGGTAAATTAATATTCTGCTTTGTTTACAGAATTGGATCAGATAATTTTCCAGGCCAAGACATAGTACCACTATGGGTCTAACATTATCAGAACCTGTGACAGCGAAAGATACATCATGTTGTCAAAATAGTTCATTCCGTGTGGGTTCCAGTTGTATGCAGGGATGGAGAATAAATATGGAAGATTCACATTCTCACATCCTATCTTTACCAGACGATCCAGGTACAGCATTCTTCGCTGTCTATGATGGACATGGTGGAGCTAAAATTGCAGAATATGCGGGCAAGCACCTGCATAAATATATAACAAAACAATCATTATACAAGGAGGGAAATGTTGTTGAAGGCCTCAAACAAGCATTCTTAGAAATTGATGATGCAATGTTAAATGATGAGTCACTAAAATACGAACAGGCAGGATCGACAGCTGTTGCCATTGTAATAAAAGACAATAAGTTGTTCTGTGCCAATGTAGGTGATTCTAGAGCCGTTGCTAGTGTGAATGGTAGAGCTGAACCGTTATCGTGTGATCACAAGCCAACAAACGAAGGGGAATACAATAGGATTACGGCTGCAGGTGGATGGGTTGATTGTAATAGAGTTAATGGAAATCTTGCCTTATCGAGAGCATTGGGTGACTTCATCTTTAAGAAAAATGAAAAGAAACCAGCACAAGAACAAATTGTTACAGGTGAATACTGAAGCGATCTTAATTTTGCTTTGAAAATACTAAATCTATAAACACACTGTATCGGATTACTCCTCCCACATAATAAATTGATTAATTCAGGCCGTATACTTTGGGAATGAATGGATTCCCATAATCAAATTTTACTTATGCCGATGGGAATTCACATATGTCCCTAATTAATCAATTTATAGGGCAGGCGGAGTAGTCCGATACAGTGTGTTTATTGTGCTATCCCACAGTCCTTGCATTCTTTACTGCTAAATCTATTTTTCATTTAATTTTACTTTTTTTAGCATACCCTGATGTAGAAGTGAAAGAAATTACTTCAGATTGGGAATTTATTGTGTTAGCTTGTGATGGCATTTGGGATGTAATGAGTAATCAGGAGGTGGTAGACTATATTCGTGAAAACATAGCGGCAGGCGTGGAACCGGAGGAAATATGTGAAACCTTGATGATGCGCTGTTTAGCTCCTGACTGTCAGATGGCTGGGTTAGGATGTGACAATATGACGGTGGTTATCATTGGGTTGTTGCATGGTGGAACATTTGAAGAGCTTTCGGCAAAGTGCAGTACACCAAAAGAGACAGCGGAAGCAGTTGTAAACGAAGAAGTCGTAGACAAAACAGAAGTCAACTTGCTATAACATTTATTTATATGTATGTACGTACTTTCATATTTTTTTACCTTTACCTGTAAAAAGAACATTTTTCATCATTATTTTGACAAATTCGTCTGTAATATTGTATATAATATGTATATGAAATCTTTGGCATTATAAAACAACTGTTTCATTGTGTTCATTTACTATAGCAGTGTACATATTTCATATGGTGTATTAGAAATTGTATTAAGTGATTTTTTGATAAAGGATGACAAAACCAAAGTCAAAGATCATCCAGAAAAATTATAGCGTTTAATAATTTAAGAATAAAGCATTAGTGATAAAGAATAACGCTTGTTAATGAGTACAAAATATTAAGTTGAAAATCCTAATTTTTCAAAACGTAAAAATGTTAGAAATCCTATATAATCCAAAACAAATATTCCATTGTACTAAATATTTTATTGAATTTATCATATTTCCTTCCTAAAGCACAAAACCGCATGATAAGATTATACTTATCTGGGAACAATATGTAAATATTTGCTAAACGCATTTGCAGTTCTTGTATGTACAGTATCCAGAAAATGTATTTGCACAGTAACTCAATTTTAACATACTTTAACAATTAATAAGAGAAATTTGTATTGTAATACACAAAAAATGAAACTACATTTATTACTGATATTTATATATAAACCAAAAACAAATTTTTACCACAATTAGAAAAAAAAATACGTAAATAACACGCAAATTATACAGGAAAAAGTAGTTGCACACCTCTATTCTAAGGCAAAAAATAATAGAGATTATATAGTTAATATTTCGTAGGATAACCAATAGCGTCTATCATGGCTTGCAGGCGTCGTGGTATAGAATTAGATTTCTCGTTATATTGGGGTTGATTTTATTCCATTCCTCCGTTAAAGCAGTTATTAGTTGTTCTTTTTTTGATCTCCCGTAAACGAACTTGCTGATCCAATATTTCCCACAAATTTTCGATAGGGTTCAAGTCCGGTGATTGTGGAGGTGTTTGCAGCATATGGGGCACATTCTACAATATCCATTCCCTCACTCTCATGCTGAAAATGATAACGACCGTCTAAATTAAAATTTTCCGCACTTTGCCTCAAATTTTCTTTAAAAACGTTCAAATATCCATATCTATTCATTATATCTTGAATAAAAGATATGTTACCTACGCCATTTGCCGCAAAACACCCCCACACCATAACAGTGCCACTGCCGCCTTTCCCTGTACCTTGCAAATTCTTAGTTTTTAAAGCTCCCCCTTGTTTTCTAAACACCTATTTCGTATCATCAGAGCCAGTCGCCGTGAATTTGTTTTCGTGTCAAAAAATGACTGATATCCAAAATTTTAAAGGTTGATTAATATATTGTTTTGCAAATTGCAATCGTTTGCGTCGGTTGACTTTGCTTACAAATGGTTTTCTTCGGGCTGTTCGGGCTTAATATCCATGTTTTCTTAAAACATTTTTTATAGTATCTGGATGTACACGCTTTTCAGTAGAATTATAAAGGGTCCCCGCTATTTTGGGCGCACTATTAAAAGGATTAAAAAAAAAATTTATCCCTTGCCGTTAACTTTCTTGGACGACCTGATCGCCGTGAATTATTCAACTGACCGGTATTTTTAAACTTTATTACAATGTAGCTAATTGTTGAAAACGGTTTATTTAATATGCGACCTATTTCTCCAAGAGATTTGCCTTCATTATGTAATTTTGTTACTCTGGCTCTCTGTACTTTCTCTTATTTTGTTTGCCATTTTTATTTGTATCTACGGAATCCACTCAGGTCACCGCAAATACTAAGCAAAGACAACGTATAGTTGAGAATATACAATCTTGTGGGATTCTCCTGAGCATTGATTGGCTTTTTCGGTAATTTCCACTTGACGTGCAAATACTTTTTCCTGTATAATTTGTGTTATTTACGTAATTTTTTTCTTATGGTGGTGTTTATAAATTTATGCTTTTGGTTTATGTATACTTTTTCCGTAATGTAGTTTCATTTTTTGTATATTCTAATACAAGTGTCTTTTATTAAAATGTAATAACAACTGAAAAAGTTAAATTTGAGTTGGTGTGCAAATACATTTTGTGAATACTGTATATAGATTCAATTCCATTATTTCTTTTTTGAATATAAATCTGACTTATTATAATAGGACTTGTTTTATATAACAGAACATAAATTATAACCGCAATTGCAATACAATTTATAATACACTATAGTGATAAAAATTTAAGGAACTACACAATTCACTGATAATTTATAGTTTACAATATAAATATTTCACGTGACTATGCGATGTTTATTTGTTCTTAGCGATTATGTGATTACAAAGTTATGTTTGAATAACTGGTATCACTGGATAACTAACATTAACAAAGAAAATAACATTATTGGTGTGGTAGACATTGATTAGAAAAATACAATTTGCTGGAGTAACTGAAATAACCGTGGTATACAAATATATAGTGGATGAGTAAAGTATTTGAACACCGTGCATTTTTTACATGCAGACAAGGAAAAAAAATCGACATTATTAACTTGTAAGACATTTACAAATTGCATATAGAACTCTGTACATTACAATTCAACTCAAAATTTCAAATGGGATAGAGTTTTTTATGCAATTTGTAAATGTCTTACAAGTTAATATTGTTGATATATTTTTTTCATTATGGCTGTATGTAAAAAATACACGGTGCTCAAATACTTTATTGACCCGCTGCAGCTCACAAACATTATTGCTATGAAAAATTCAACTGTTTAACTAGTTTGTGTTGATGCAAAGTAATGAAACTTTGAAACTGCAACTATAGATAACGCGAAACGATAGCTAAACTGAATTGTGCATTTATATTGTACGCATAATTAAAAGTTGCGTTCAGCAAAGACAAAGGTTGACAACATGCTTATTAAGCGTTTAGTCAAGTGTTGACACTTGTGCAAAGCGGTTTTATACAGTGGTTCAAAAAAACCTTCGTACGATAGTAGTTATAAGCTTATTTGTACAATTAAATATTAAATCTTATACATATGTAGGCTAAAATGATAGATTTCGTCTAACACAAGTATTCTCTTTCTATGAATGGATGAATGAGATTAATGATACATATTTTCTTATGTAATCTATATTTACTTAAACTACTCTAAATTTACAACAAAAACGTCTACGAACAACCAGGCAAATTTTTCTTTCAAACAAATTAATCAAATATAATATATTAATAATTGATCTGTCTTCCCCTTGATTTGATGGCGGATCTCAATCTGTGTTCCATTTAATTTACGAATTTTTCAGGAACTGAAGGTTCAATTTTATTCCATTCTGTTTCTCGCCTTTCCTTTAATTCTTTTTTTTTTATTTATTTTATGTTTACGAATACGTCATTCCAGTTCTTCCCATACATGTTCTATCGGATTTAAATACTTTGACTGGGGAGGATGATTTAGTGTATGTTTTACATCATAAAGTAGCCACTCTTTCCCAATTTGCGAAGAATGTTTTGGGTCATTGTCATGCATAAATGTAAAATCATCACGTACCCCTAACTTTTGCGCACTTTCTAAAAAAATTTGTTGCAAATTTTTGAGGTAACCCTTACTATCCATTGTTGTCTCTATAAAAGTTAATTTACCTGTCCCTGCAACCGACATACACCCCATACCAGAACATTGCCACCTCCGTGTTTTACAGTCGCATTTAATTTTTGTACGTTTAACTGCGTATTAGGCTTTCTCCGTACTTTCTGGCTTCCATCTGATCCATATATATTAAACTTGCCCTCATTACTAAATATTATCTTGTTCCAAAATGTTTTTTTTCTTTAACAGGTGTTCTTTCGCATACTGGAATCTTCTCGTTATGTTCCTTACATAAATAAATGGCTTCTTGCGGCAAGATCGAGCATTATAATTTTGTTTTCTCAATACATTTCCTACTGTTTCGTCACTATATCTCATATTCATTTCAGTTTGTAATTCTTTAGCAATTTTTGTAGCACTAATTTTCGGGTTTTTCTTAATTTCTTTTAGAATGATCGCTCTTCACGTTGGTTTAGATTTTTTGAACGACCAGAACGGGTGCTATTCTTCACGCGCTGGAATTTCCGTAATGTTGGATGGTATAATTGTACCGTGGATTTAGGTTTGTGAGCGATAGTTGCTACCTTCTGCAAATAATTGTCCTACGCAAATCTGCACTTAACTCGCGTCTTTTGGCCATTATTATGAATTATTTCAAATACATGTGTGCATTTCACAGGCATCATCATCAGAAAACTAAGTGTTGCATTTAGAACCATTATTCATTTTTTTTTTTCGAGAAATATGAATTGAGCGTACGGAGACTTTTTTTTGTAACAAATAGTGTCGACATTTTTATATTCCTCCTTTGCTCCTTTGAATAAAATGCGGATTTTCCTGATTTTTTATACTCTTTTATACATAAATAGTGCAGATATTTAATTCTTTTGATTCTGCATACAAGATTTAACATTTAATTGTACAAATACACTTATAACTGCTACCGTACGAAGACTTATTTGTACCACTGTATGTATGGTGAAGGCCGTTTGAATTTTTAAGCGGGAATATTTCGTTTACTTTTCAGAGCTTGGTCTGAATTTTGACAAGAAATAACACTAGAGATCAAAAATAGATGCAAATGTATCTATAGGCATATTTTCTTATTTATTGTTTATATTTACCTAAAATTAACCATATTGTCCCGATCTTGTATTGCACCTGTTACAGTGTACAGTGAATCATAAAGCTGTAGTACGTTTTCTTAACAAGGGCAATTTCTAAATTCTACTTATTTACCGCAACTTTACTACCCAACAACGTTTAAAGTTGAACGTTTAATAAGTGGAAACCAAATCTGCCTAATAAATTGGCGACCGCTGACTAAACATGTTCATTGTAACGTACGCTTCATTCAACAGTTTGATGTGCTCAACCATTATCACCGAAAGAACAAAACCGTAGTGCTGATGTGTGACGTCACCATAGATAGGTGTTCGTAAATACATCGGCCGCGTCTTTTAGCTCGCATTTTAGCCAGATGTATTAGTTTTATTTGTTATTATTTTGTATGGCTTCCCCTCAAAAGTGAGCTCCAGTCGTAAACTGAGCCCTTATTCGCATTGGATTCGATTTTATCGTGGAAAAACAAAATTTCAAAGCAAAAACCACCTACAATTTTGCATATTTCAAAACAGCGTTTTATTTGTACATTAATTATAACATAGTAAAGTAATAGCGCGCGCTGGGTAATAATTTGAATAATGTAACCTTTTGCAAATCGATAATTTGGAACTAGCGCTTAGGTAACTGGAAAGAATTGAAAATCGTGAGAAATTCTTTAATTTCTGTATATGAAATTGATATTTGATCAACTTTAAACTCCCTTTTACTTTGCGCAATTGTTCTGGCAACAGCTTTTCAATTATGTTTAGCTTTTGATCTTGACTTGGGCGAAACTTGATATTTTTTGATAAATAAGTTGGACAGTTAGGAATTTGACTTGATACCGCATCTCGCTTAAGCTTTGGAATTTTAAAACTTGCAATGCACATTTTCCGTAAAATGTTACTCGTACCCTACTGTATTTACATGAAGTAAAACTTTTTCGGGGAACTGAAATGCATGCACTTTTAGACCATTTTTAAATACCGCGACAACTAGGGACACAACACGTATTGTAACAGACAGATAAAGCAAAAAGTAGCATTTAAAGTCACTAATAATAAAATTGAATAAACACGTGCATTAGAATTGGTCCAACCTTATACTGTCCTGGCTTGTTTAGCACTACTCATATTCACTTATCTATGCTGACGTAACTGAGACGTGATGGCACAGCACTGGGGCCTTTTACTATCGATGGTAATGGCTCAACGCAACGAAAGTAAAATTACAATATTAGGAAAACGTATGCCTGCTTGACATTTGCCACACTATGTTTTTACATATTTCCACTCAAATAGTGTAATGTTAAAATTACTGTGTATTTTCAGTTATATTTCTTACTACTAGAAACTTCAATTTATGGTAGTTAAATTTTGGTTACACTCAGTTTTGCGTTTACGTGTGTGCTCACGATTTATTTTGAATAAACACTACATACGTTCTCATGCCCTTGATTTCATATTGTATATGAATGGAAATATGTATGCAGACAAAACTGGGTAGTACTTTAAAATAGAACTTTATGCGGAAAATATACGTTAAAAGGGGCTTGGCATTCCATAATTCATTATAATGCAAGTTTTCTAGTCTATTTTGTTTCCAATTATTATAATTTTACATTCTTAAGTAGACTTAAGTAGACAACGCGTTGTTCATATTATTCTGCGTTAATTGAGTCTTCTGTGTTACTCATTACTACTAAATTTACATGTGAATATGCGGTGAGGCCGACCTATTAAAATACTACTGCAGGGTTAACAGACAACTGAGACTCTAAAATTGATTCAATGTAATTTTCTATGTATGATACACTAGTGTGCGGCCCACCTTAAACACTATTAGTAGAAACTGCTATTATGGAGTTCATTAAAATTATTCATAAATCTTAGGTTTAATACTTACGGTATTCCTTAATCAGTCTTACATGATTTAAAATGATTCTGTATTACATTTTTCTTGGTACACGTATATAATATACATATATTTAAGCAATATGTAGTAGTAGATGTAATGGGTTTAGAGAAATTGGTCAATATATACATGTATATAGATAGCTAGTCAATCATTTTGTAAAAAAAAAATGGTTCTTACATTTTACAGTGGCTCCATTACATATGCATTCTTGGCCTATGACTTTAGAAAATCAAAGTATAATACCAGGGCTGAATTAAAATCCTTTTCTCTATTTGAGTTGAAAATGACTGCTACTCGAAAACACACAAAGATCAGATGCCTTTGTTTTAACTTTTCAAAAAAAAAAATTAACAATACTAATTCCTAAGTGTCATTTTGTGTCTGTTTTCTTTATGCACATCATTAATATTGAAACAATACTAGTAAAATAATTTCAGAATTGAGTCATTACAATTTCAATAGAAGGTAATATCGACTATCTTAAAGCTGGAATTATTTGGCTGAACGAGATTACAATTCATTACATTACCAGTAACTTGAACCACACTTACCGTGTATATTTTTTTTCAAAATATGCATTGTCCAAAGATAAATCTTCGCCATTGCTAATTTGTTATTGTTAGAGCTACGAAGTCAGTTAAATTAGTGAGTAACATGTTTTTACGAAGTATTATGTCTCTGCAGCAAAATAACATGTTTTTAACGCGGAATGTAGATTTCTACTAATACAAAATTACCACGAAATTAAAAACCAACTTAGGTATAGTAATAAAGTAGATAAATATGTAATTTATAATTTTTGATGCGTTATACTCTGATTTGATTATCGTTCATATATCTTATTTTTTCTATATAATGCATGCTTCATGCTGATCATATGTATTACATGGATACCACTATCACCATATCAGACTATATACGTTACTGTTTCCAATATGTACAACCTACGATTTTCGAGCTATTACTTTCTTGCTTATGAACATTACATATAGCTATCCCTTATCTGACTACGCGTGTAACCGGAAACGGAAACACATGTGCAATGCGTGCGATTTCACATTGATTAGACAGATTGTCGTTACTGTCAATGTCAGCTGTTGTCTATACATGTCTATGAGCCAGCTATCTCTTCTGTATTGTGAGAGAATTGTGTTTTAATGTTATATGTTATGTTTTATATTAACGAATTAAAAGGAAGTACACTTTTTGCAAGATTTTAAATATATTGTCAGATGCGATTTTTAAGGCAGTTAAGTCGGAATTTTGAACATATGTACGTTTTAAAATAAACGACAATAAATGTCCACGAATTTGTATATCTTCTACAAAATGTTATTTTATTGCTGCTATTGGACAACATGTGTTATACCATTGGATGTAAGATGGGGAAGTAATCACCTTATTTATATTTTTTAACTTTTTAATGAACCTAACCACTGTCCTATCTTCAATAATGACCGTGGCTCGCACGTGGTCAGGTGCGAATAAGAAGATACCATTAACCGTATGTTAGACAGAAATGCAGCCATTTTTTAATGTCTATGATATGTAGGAAGCACATTTGGAAAATATAGCTGCATCCATGTAATATATATGATCTAAGAATTCATGACTCACCCCAACCGCGCGAACTGGTCAAACACGGCTATGAGTTATTATAACGCCTGCACCTGTGGAACGACTTAGGATTTTGATTCTCAGCATTTGTGAAAAAAGTAGGGAAAACCTAACTCCGAGGCCGGTACCAGAGGTTCGAATTCGGGCCCCTAACCTAGTTACCGACTACGCCACTAGCTCGACTGTTTAATCCTGTACTGTGTACTTTTCATCGATTTGTTGCATACTTATACAAAGTATTGAGTATTTTATCAAAAAACGTTCTCTTTTAATACCTCGAAAGGGAAACATTTAATAGTTCTTTTTTTATGTTCACCATTTTAATATCCCAAAAATTGCTTCGGATTTGTGACTTCAATTATAACAAATTTAGCAATGGTGAAGACTTAACTTTGGTCAATCCTACATTCAAATTAATAAACATTACTAAGAGACACTTACATATATCATGTTTATAGTCTCTTTCCCAACTAAAATAGATGTTGAATACTTGCGGCACTTTATTGTATTAAACGATCTGTATACATACAATATTATATTTTTATACCCAAACATGTTTGTATACTTTGTGATACTAGACTACAAACTTCAAATAAAACTGGTTCCGCTGAATACTTTGTTTTTCTAATTTTATGATTTCTCTTGAGGTCTCCTTTATATTATGAATAATCTCAGGCTGTCAACAAAATCCCATTTTACTCATTTATTTTTTGCTTTCATATTAACATTTATTACATCAATTTTAATCCAAATTATATACATATAGATTTTTGTACAAATTAAATAAGCAGTATATTACATTCCCATTTACTATGCAGAGCTAGTTTTTCTATTCTTCAAAATACTTGCGATAAAAAATTCGCCAGCTTTATAAGAGCTTCGCACCAAAGGTCCACTGGCAACATACAGGAAGCCCATGTCATTTCCCACTTTTTCCCAGTGCTGGTACTTGGCGGGAGTCACATATTCGACCACCTTCAAATGTCGTTTCGTTGGTTGCATATATTGACCCAAAGTAACACAATCCACGTGATTCTCTCTTAGATCCTTCAATGTTTGCTCAACTTCTCCATCGGTTTCACCTAAACCCAACATTATGGAAGACTTTGTTATTAATTCGCTATTGAAGGATTTAGCTGCCTTTAGCATAGCTAGAGATTGCCTGTAAAAGTTTTTATTTATTCACGTAAGAAATATACAAGCTTCGTTAGAAGTATGTACACGGGAAAACTTTTAGTGTTAGTAGATTAGAAAATAAAGATTTTTTCATATAACCCTTTTACAACAACAACTTCAAAAAGCCTCACTGCAGTCATTATTCTATAGAAGTCTCTAACTTTCACTTTAAAAGTTGTGAGATATTCATATAATAATAATAGAAACTTTATTTAGTACGATTGCTACATGAATACGAAAGAGAATTTTGTCTCTGTTGTGTTTGTTGTTAAAGCATATCACAATCAATAGTGGTCGATCTCTTGTCCACACAGGCATGGTGTGACACGGAGATTTGGTTAGCCACAGCCTGATAGGTATAATTATAGATTGCCAACTCAAAGGCTTTACTAACATTAGACAGAATAGATCAGTATTTCGTATAGTTTCCGTGCTGTTAGAGCCAGCACGACACCGCGCGAATCAATGATATCTCAGCTACTGCCCACCCAAAACGTTAGCACCAGGAGTGAGTGCATTTAATTGGAAAATATAAAGATTTTATAACTCTCTACTACCCCTAAAAGTTTGTGTTTCTCTTGGAACTGTATTTTGAGTATTATTTTACCTATACTTAGCTCTCCTATCCCGAACAAATGGAGTGAGGGCTTCAACAGTTTCAATATTATGAGCATATACATCCAATTCACATTTTGCTATAGTTTCGACTGCTTTTAAATCACCTGCAAAATCCGGTACTAAACATTCTACTAATATGTTACTATTCCTAAAAAATGGTCATATATTATTAATGAACCAATTGTTTTATATTTATCTCACTGTCTCTTTAATTCCCTTACAGTTTCAGCAAAGTGATTTGAACCTCCATCTGGTAAATCTGAAAGATATCGTGATTCACTTTTGCTATTTCCATAGAACTAGAAGATAATTACCGTCCCTATCTACAGATGTTAACACAACATAATCAAGACCCCAAGATGCAATAGCAGTTGCTGTATTGACTGGTTCATGAGGATCAGGTGGAGGTGGTGCTCTAGACGTCTTTACTGAACAAAACCTACATCCCCTAGTACATGTATCACCGAGAAGCATAATTGTTGCCGTTGCCGTGGCATGTTCCCCCCCGCCCCAGCATTCTCCAATATTTGGACACCTCGCTTCCTCACAAACTGTGTGCAAATTTAGTTTTCTTAGTTGTTCCTTCAATGCGCTGTAATTTTTTCCTGTAGGAATGGTAGTTTTTAGCCATGGAGGCAATCTGAGCCTTTGACTCTCTCCTTTATCTCGTTTCAATTTTCCTTCATAATCTTCCCATTGACTAGCATCTTCTTGGAGTATCGGCTCTGAATTATTTATAAAATCTTGTAAAGTTGGTCCATTGGAAATACGTTGTCTTAAGGCTTCAATCTGACTTTTATGTTCTAACCTACAAATCTAAAAAAACTAAGATTATTTACTTTAATCGCTTCTTCTTAATAAAAATACAATTTTGTAATAAGTAGATGGCTTTAACATCAGATACTGTGTATTCATAATGCTATACTAATTTAAGGATTTTTCTTTTCGAATAATTAGTATGGTATCACGTCAACACATAAATATGTTTCAAATGAATCCAAAAAGCACGTAAAAAATATAAATATTGCTTTTGTACCGTACAAAATAAAATGATATTTATTGTTTGTAAATTAATATTCGATTTGAGTCTAAAAAATATGTTGTTAATTCTTTTTTTAATTTTATTTTATCCTACTATCTAAAGATCTCCATAAACATCTATATTTATACGTTTATCCGTTGTGACCACCTACTTATGCAACCAAGTATACAACACATTGGTAAAATGCGAATTAAAAAGTAAATATGACCGTAGCATAAAAATTAGATTAGGTGGTCATATAGTCATATACAAAAGTTTTCTTTTTCTGTGATGTTACGGTAGGGTATATTAAAGATAAAGAACGAGGGTCATTAAAGAGACTCACGATATGTGGCGGGAGCCCAAATTTAGACCAACGAGCGAACGAGGGACTTAATGAGCGAATCTAATGTGTTATATGGCTTATGACAAAAGTTTTTTATATTATTTACTATAATTTGCCTTTTTGTCACTTTCTTTGCATGAAAGTTCATAATTTGGGAATTTTCGTTGATTGGTTATTACTATGCAAGTGCAAACACCCTATGCAGTTCGTTTATGGATTACAAACGCTTCGTTTTCAATGCATTATAAAATATTATTCTAATTTGGTACTATAATAACGCCATAAAGGTTTCGTAAATTTATAACATATAAACGCCTAGGGCGCTTCATTTCCACTAATCTAGTGCAATTTAGTTCTTAATAATGGTCAATTGAAATTTCCAATGTCAAAAAATGACAAAGTCAAATTGATTTCAAATGTCATAGGTTGGTCATTAACCACTTTCCATTTGTCAATAAATTGATCTATTTAAGGGGATAATAAAATATTTATATAGGCTTAAAATGTTTTGTGTACTATAGAATGTCAAAATTGATCGCCAAAGCATTGCTTTCATTAGCAAAGCTTTACCTCACATTTCTACTGGAAACTTAGTCTAAGTTGCCAAGTATTAAACATAGAGGAACTAATATTTTTTAAATGAATATCAATATGTACAAAATAAGTAAATCCTAAAATATATCACTGCCAGTTTGTTTAGCTTTCAACAATGCTTCATCTCTACTCATTCTCTCTTCATTAGAAGGTTCTTTTGGAGTGCCATCTTCATGTAATTTACCTTCTTCAAAATCTTTACATATCTTTGGTGCATACACAACATTAAACAAATCTTCTGCAGTAAATTCAGACTGTATTACATCAGGAGCACGATATGACACATAAGGTTTTAACTAAAATTAATGTTCGAATTATAAATTGAATTAAATTTTTCCAATACAGAAATATCACCTTAAAGTCTGTTAGATCAGGAACTATAAATTGAGGTATCATTTCTGGTACCTTTACAAACTTGTTTCCATCCTTATATCCAATATCTCTAACACCTCTAGCTGAAACAAAATGTTTAAGTTACATACAAGTTAAGTTAAAAGGGCAGTCGAAAGTTATTACTATCAATGGGTACATCAGGATCAGGATTTTCCTTTTGTTTTTCTTTAAACATTCTGGTGCCACGCTTATTGTACAGCGAAAATTTTTTAAAATTACGTTTTCCTTCTCGTACCGCAGTTGTACTTATTGTCCGTTTAATTATTAAATTAGTAAATGACATTTTTGCAAAGACGAAATAAGGTTAGAGCATGAATAAATTAGCTAGGTTAGAAATTTGGTTAAATTGAAAGAAGAAGCGTGGCGCTAGTAATACGCGGCGAATCATAAAACTATTACGGGAAACTACGGTGCCCTGATGAACGAAAATTAGTTTGTTTGAGTTTCGAAATAAGCAGGCTGATCCTAATTATACGTTTTGTAAATTTTGTGATTTATATTTTTTTAATAATATATAGTTATTATAAGAAACTTTATGTAATATTTTTAAAATGGTATTAGCCGAGAAGAATTCTGAAAATGCACGAAATGGCCGCCGAAGTCGGGGGCCGAGCCCTAATGGACACGTACAGGCCGAATCCACAAGCGAAGATGAAAGCACAGGTATCGTTCTCGTTCATGTTTTCCATTTTGTGGGTATTTATTGATAGCGAATTTTACAATAACGATTATAATTCTTTTGTAATTTTATAATTTTCAAGCTTATGGAAATCTAAAGATAACACTTTATTGCAGTTCCCGTCGATAAAATCCGAGTGGGGCGGGACTATCAAGCCGTATGCCCCGAATTACAACCAGAATCTTTGCGAAAACCAGAATTATTAGCAGACCGAGCTCTCTTAGTATGGTCACCCACCACAGATATACCTGAATCAAAACGTAGGTTATTTTTTATTTAGTTCCGCTAACATCTATTTTGCTATTTTTTATTAATAGTTGAAGACTACATAGTGTTAGCGAAAGACAAATACGGCTACAATGGTGAACAAGCACTAGGGATGTTATTTTGGCACAAGCATGATTTAGAACGAGCAATTTTAGATTTAGCGAACTTTACCCCATTTCCCGATGAATGGTCTGTCGAGGACAAAGTGCTGTTTGAGCAAGCTTTTCAATTTCACGGTAAAAGCTTCCATAGAATACGGCAAATGGTAATATTTATTTAGTTGCAGTACTTATTTGATATTAATATTCAATATTGTTTCAGTTACCAGACAAAAGCATTGCAAGTCTAGTAAAATACTATTACAGTTGGAAGAAGACAAGGTCACGCACTAGTTTAATGGATAAACAAGCCCGCAAACTGCAGCAACCACGGGAAGATGGAGCGCCTTCAGAAGCAGGGTCGGAAGGTGGTTCAAATGAAGAGTCAGATCATGATGAAAAGGTAGGACGAGAGTTCTTTTTCCAAATATATTTGATAAATTATATGGTGTGTGGTTTTTGGTCTTGGAGAATAAAGGTACCAAAAGTTAGCATGGGTATGGTTGTTTCAGTCCTTTTTTAAAAATTTGTAGATGTCTTGTGCATGATCATTGTGTATTAGATTTTTAGGTGTTGTATATTACAAATTGTTGTGTGTAAACACGATTAGTTAATAGCATATTTTATGATAAATACGGGATATCTATAAATTGCCACAAAAGCTACACGCAGCAACATCCTTCGTTCGGTTCCGAATTGAATATCTTAATGTTAAAATGTTATACCATGCTTTGTATGTTTTCAGGTACCTCTTGAAAGAACCATACATTTGGCAACGCTGTACGCGCATATTACTGAAATAGTAGGTATAGTTGACTCACCCTAAATCAACCTCTTTAATTTTTTAATGTAATTTTTCCCTAAATCGAATTCGTAATTTTGTATGTTCAACTGTATGATAAATCATTTGTAAACGCCATTCTCTAATTCGAATTCTTTAATTCATACTCACTTTTAATCGAATCAAAAAATCCCACATTTTATGAAAATTTTAAGCCACTTTTCCTCTCTAAATCTAACATCAGTTTAATTCCCCTACAAATAATGTTTCGTTGTACCGCTCATTTTGCTTGATAATATGTTTTGTTCGTTTCAACTTAAAAACAAGTCGTACATTTCTACAATATTTTTTGGAATACATATTCAGTTTTGTTTCGTCGGTTGCTATCGTAGCAGTTTTAGGCTGTTAAATATGTATGTATTCTCACAACCATAATAGAATATTGAATAGTGTTTTTAACAACAATGCCGAAAAGAGGCTTACCTTGGTGAAAAAAAGGGAATTAATTGACGATATTGCGAAGGGCGTCAAGAAATGTTATGTGTCTGTAAAATACTGAGTTCCCAGAAGCACCGTAAAAAATAGAAAACAAAATTCTTGAACCGTTTTAATAATCCCGAACGTAGTGACAAAGTGAAGCTAGTTCGCCGTTGTACATACGAAGCCATTGAAAAATCTGTATATACTTGGTTTAGCTCTCTTAGAGTACAAAATTTGCCATTAGCCGGTCCTTTGATTAAAGAAAAGGCGGCTATGCAGATGAAACTGGATTAATTTTTAAGTGTATCCCAAACCAAACTTAAATTTAAAAAAATCAGAAGTGTTTTGGAGAAAAACACAGCAAAGATTGGATTACAATATTGCTTGGAGCTAACATGTCGGGCACGGAGAAATTAAAAGTTGTTTTAATTGGGAAAAGTGACAAACCACGTTGTTTCAAATCCCTTGGACTGAATTATTGCAGCAATCAAAAAGCATGGATGACTGCACAAAATTTTGAGAAATGGTTGCTAAATCTGGATCAAAAATTTGCTAGCAGAATCGCAAGATTTTGTTGTTTTCGGATAATTGTACTAGTCATCCAAAACACATACAGGCACGATAAAAATTTATTACCCTTCAATATTTTCCAGGAAACACAACTTCCGTTTTACAGCCTATGGACATGGGTATTATAAAAAACATGAACGTTTTTTACAGAAAAGAAAATTTGTTGCGCATTATATCCATGTTTGAATAAATTAACAAACATCCTAAGATAATTCTGTTAGACTGCGTATGAATTACGTGAAGGCTTGGGCATGCGTAACAGAGGATACAATAAAAAATTGAGTGTGATGAATCAGAACATTTATGGAATCGACTTTTGGAACTGGGAATCTTTCCAGGGTTATGTACGTATTGACGATAGAGTGATAGCTAGCGATACTCCTACTGACGCAAGATTTTGGACAGCGTTACAAGAGTAACAAAAAATCTGGATTCCAGCAGTTCGGAAGAAGAAGTCATGGATGTTCCCCATCAAACAGATATCCAAAGAGCGCTAAGTGTTTTACATTTAGTTTTCACAAACTTTCAGAAAGTAGAAGCGTACTCTGAACAACAAATCTATAACACAGTTTTGAAACAAATGAAAATTTCGGACTTTTTTAAACCTCAGTAATTAAATTGTTATCATTTCATTTTACATTTTGAGGTATGTGTTATAAAATTCTGCTTTTTCTCTTTATTATACGTGTACATATTACAAATTAATACATATATCATTTTTTGTCTCACTTCCTTTAATTCAAACTCTCCCTAATTTGAACAAATTGGAATTCGATATAGAGAGAGTCAACTGTACCACAATAGTTTTTGACTTTCAATCTTTGAAAACATCTTACTCGTTATATGTGGTATAAGATTGGTGGATTTCCCGTTTTAAATTCTACACATTACGCGAGATTTGCTCTTGAAATTATTTATTGTCAAAATGATACATATATGAAAAGTGTTACAGTGTATTTTAAAACAGGATTGATTTTATCTGATATTACATCGTTGACACTATTATCTACGTAATTTTTCGAATTGAGGTCCATCTGTTTCTAAACGTGTTTGCAATCTACGAGATAGCGTCTGTAGTACTCGTGCGAGACGCTCTGGTGTAATTTCTAATACTGCCGCGTTAATTCTGTGTGTAACTTCGTCAGCGTCTTGAGAAGCCGTTGCATAAGCTTTCTGTTTATGGAAACCGTAAAGAAAAAAAAGTTAAAGATTAAGATTAGGAGATCTGGAAGTCCATAGAATAGTTCCTCGGCCACCAATCCATCTGTTTGGGAAGTGTTCATCAAACCATTCTCTTATATTTATTACAGGAGCTCCATCTTGCACGTAAATAATGTTATGGCGTATGTTCAACGCTTATTGTGTTACAAAAATTTTATCGAAGTATATTATCATTTTCACAGAGCGGCTGAACTTTAGAAACATGATATGGAGGAAGACGGTTTTCTTGTAGAACCAATTGAACAGTCTTATTACTGGGGGTATTTAATGTTGAAGCTAACTGTCGGATGCTAACGGCGAGATCGTCGACCAGCATTAGTATTTCTTGCACCAGTTTTACGAAGACGTTGATCCAGTCCTCGAAATACATTTCCAGCAGCATGGGATGTCTATGTTTTTTTAAATGTATGCATTGAATGTAAAAGCCATTATGAGTGAACAAAATGATAAAACAAAGACTATACACATGAACACAAAAACCAATCAACACTACAAATAATCACGAAAAAAGAAAATCAGAGGTTACACAAAATTATAACACGAAAATTGAATTAAATACATATATGTCAAAATTTTACAGTGGTGTTTCCGATTGAAATCATATTAGGGGTGCGTTCGAAAATAAAGGATGCCGTGTAGAGAGTGCTACCTCCTTATGCGCACCACGTGGCACGGATTTCTCAACAATATTGGAACGCTTTTAGGCGTAAACACGTGAAAACGTGAGGAGAGTTTCAGCGCTTCAATTGTGAAAATAAATATTACTGTTACTAGTTGAGGCTGCTAACCGTAGAAAGAAAATTGTCGTCGCAGACTTATTAAATGCGAGCCATATGCTTCAGAGATAGTTGATATCTGAAGATGAAAGCTATATATTTGATGAGGAGATGGAACAGATCATGAGAAACTGTATTTAAAATTATATACGAGGGTTGTCTGGTTACTAAGGTACGTTTGCGCGACTCACCGCCTACGTCGCTCCGATCAGGTTGAAACTTGCATGCATTTTAGATGTGATATTTACTGCATTGCCGTAGGTTCAGTACAACGTGTGCAGTGACAGCCGTACAATGTCAGTTCCGATCGAAACCTGCTCCAAGTTTGAAGTGCGAGCGGTCATTCATTGTTTGCATGCAAATAATGAAACACCTACCGAAATTCATAAAAAAATACTGAAGACTTACGGAGAAGGCGTTATAAGTCGAAAACGAGTTAGTGTTTGGTGTAAACAGTTCAAAAGTGGTCATACAGCTTTGAACGATGATCCCGAAGGTGTGCGAAAAAACCATCAACAACGAAAACAGGTGACAATGAATTAAAGATCGATACACTGATTCGAGAAGATCGCCGATTGAAAATACGGAAAATTGCTCTACTGACCGGCATTCCTGAAAGCTCTGTTAGTGAAATCGTATCTAAATTAGACTATAGAAAAGTGTCCGCGAGATGGGTTCCAAAACTGTTACCCGACCAACACAAAATGCAACGAATGGCGGCGGTAATGGAGCTTTTAACGCGCTATCGTCAGGAAACGGATAGTTACAGGAGACGAAACGTGGGTACACCACCATACGCCGAATTAAAAAAAGACTCCAGCATCCGAATTCACCAATCGAAAAGATTCAAAGTTCAGCAGTCTGCAAAAAAGACAATGGCAACTGTGTTCTGGAATATGCATATCATAGAGTTTTTACCACCGAAAGCGACAATCAACAGCGATATTTATTATCAAATTTTTGAAAAACTACACAAAGCAGAATGATTGAAGGTTGACGAAAGGAATCAGGTAGTTGCATGACAATGGAAAACCGCGCACCTCAAATCAGACGAAGGCTTGGCTTCTGATTTTCATTTGTTTGGGCCGTTGAAAGCTCATTTGTCGGGTGAAAGGTTTGAAGACGACGACGAAGTTCAAGAGGAAGTACGGCAGTATTTTACAAATTTGGATCGCACCTTTTACGAAGAGGGTTTACAGAAGCTTGTGCCTCGCTGGGATAAGTGCCTTAACATTGGCGGCGATTATGTTGAAAAGTAGCTAACAGTTCACGCTTTTACTTAGTGTATGTTTGATTTCTATAAATAAAGTAGTCCGTCTGTAATTCACAAACGTACGTTAGTAACCGGACATCCCTCGTAGATAACGTTATTCCTCGCATGACAGATAAACAGTTCTAGAGCCATTTTCGAATTAATAGACAAATATGCAAGATTCTCTTGGATCTACTAAATAATATATTCAAAAAACAAACATATAGTGAGCTGTTTTTGAAATACATCTCGCGCATGCTCGAACAACGATTATCGAACGCGATGGTGTGCTATTCTTTGTGTGGTAAGTTTATTTTGCGAACGCCACTTTTGCAGTAACACATCAGTGTTTAGAACGCACCCCAGGATACAACCTTATTGTAGACAGCGTTGCCAAATAAGAGAATGTAAATGAGGAAATATTAAAAGCGAACCTCGAAGTTAAAAAGAAAGCGTTTACGAAAAAGTAGCATGAAGAATTCTTCTTTATTCTAAATTATAGATACCGTGCAATAACACGTATTTGTGGACCAAAAGCTCGAACTACAATATTTTGATGAGATTTTCGATTCAGGTAACGCCACATGTAGCTTTTGCGGCAATTTATACACTCCCTATATAATAGTTATTTTCAGAGAAACAAGCTGTAAACAATAATTTACAAATTACGGAGTCTATTTTCAAAATTTCTGCAGAATGAAATAAATATGGAATATGGAATTTTCTTTTGCAGACATTTTTGTTATATCTTTATAGTATTAATTTGTCCAAATGGTCAATATCGTTAAAATACAGTTAAGCGTCCTCGGAAATTGCATGTCAAACATATATTAGAACTTAGATTTACAGTGGAAGAAATACAGATGGCGTCAATTCATACGCTTCACGCCACAATCACAAAACTGGTTATACCACAGCTTAATTCTACCACTGCACAACCGGACCACGGCGACAAAGCTATGGATCGCAATCGAAATCGACACACCGTTTTGTGGTCGCTGAAAGTCTGTATCGACTATTGGAGAACGACATTGGCCTCAATAGAAACCGTTACAATAACAGAAAAATGCATTTTCTTCATATCTTCGTCAAAGATCTTTGACACACGGTTGTGGGTCGAAATACAGTAGGAATAAGGAGAACAGAACTTACCACAACTTGACTAATTTCCTCATAAACATGGGCCCAACAGAAAAATAATTTCCAAAAAATATCGTTTTGGACCTGTTTCAATCTTGGGGGAGTGTGAAAGCAGCAAGATAATTAAGATTATATTGCTTTTTAGTAAACCAAATTTATATTAATTTATGATGAATCTTCATGTTTTAAACATTATTGCACAAAAATTAGTATTTTGTCAACCTTATCCGCTTTTCATCATATATCTGGAAGACCTCCGCACGTTAGTACAAAAAGCAACCGTATAAAAAGATGAAAGCAATGAGTCATACTATTTCCATTGATTCATAGTAACGAAAAATACTTTCTTTATCGGTAATAGGAATCCAGAAAATCTAAAGAGTCGACAAATAAGGTACCAAGAAGGGCTGGATCTCATATGTTGATTGCCTGTGCTGAAGGGTTATTCACAATTATTAAGGATGGTCCACAATGGTGATATGGAAATAACAGATCAGGTAGTCAGGATCGGCAGCAACAGTTCGTCACAATTCCTTGACAGACCTACCATTACTGAAACTTCAATTAAGATCAGAGTGTAGTATATTCAAAACAGTTGTAAATTTTATGTGTGATTTTGTAGTATTGAAAAAAATTATCGTCGTTCAGTATGTCAGCAAATAATGCGCCAAACTTGCCCAAACAAAGCGTGTAAATGCAACTAGCGCGTACGGCACCGGCCGGTGGGCGCAAATGTCAAAATTCCTTCGGCGCGGGAAAGTGAGAGCCTACCTTTATTGTTAGCGCGTTTTTTTTTTCATTACCGAACGTAGTTGTCGATACGGACTTGAAGCGACTACAAAACGCTGGTAGATTTCGGTTGCGGGGCATAACAATCGCTTTGTCGCTGTGGTGTGGTTGTGTAATGGTACGTTTTAATCAACCCATGGCTTACTACGATATTTTAATAAAATGCAGAAGCTCCAACAGTTGAGGCTTGTAGAAATTCAAGTTTTTTTTAACGGAAGAAAATGCTTTTTGAATTTTTTGAAAACTACAAACCACCACACTATGGTTGTAGTAGACGTATTAGCAGAGAGTTTGAAGAACCAATTACTAACTTAAAAATTAAGGGATAATTTAAGATTGTGTAGCATTTTAGCGAATGATACCGTTAGAGGGGAATATAACATGACAAACATTTTTCTCATGCGAAACAATTTATAGATATTAGTCAAAAATCGTGATTAAATGGATGTTTCGAATGAACTTCTCCCAGTTTCATAATTAATCTGTATTGCTCCATGATCAAGCTAATGAGGAGATTCGGGATTTTGATATAATTTTCTGTGCTCCAAAGGGGATTAACATTAATGTAATTAACATTTTTAAATCATCCTTTTTCACTAATTCATTGATAAAAATATTGAATTCACAGTCAGTTTCCTGCGTTTTCTTATATGGTATATGCTCCCTATACACTTTTTGAAGATATTATTGGTGCAACAACCGATTTCCAATACTAATTATAAACTGTCCACTGTAATACTAGCTGGGTGAACTTCGGATAATTTCGAAAGCCCAACTAGCGCTTTGCCTATGGAAATTCTACTGGCTATGTATCAGAACATAACCTCAACTAGACAACAACTTCGGAAATAAACCAACAACCAAATGTGACAGAACCAATTTAGCCGCAAATTCGGTATCACTTGAAATGTAGTCAAAAATTAGAGTGGGGTACAAAATGAGAGGCAACAAAACGTAAATTTTGTAATTTTCTGAATTGACGTTGACACTGTATAATATTCTAACATTCTGAGAAGTTGGTTGATGCTTATTTTGAAACAAATAAAATGTATAAAACCTTATGTTGGAATGAAGGGCGTAACTTTTAATTTTTACACAATTATGATACAAGAATTATTTACATTATTATACACATAGCGTATTTCTTCCATTGTATATTGGAAACATTTACATTTTTAAATGATTTCATACCAAGGTAATAATTCATACTTCGACAGTATTAAAAGGTATAATAGTGTTTATAGTGTATTGTCTAAGATAAGACTTGCGATGTATGAAGTATGTGTGGTAAATGACTGTAATAATTTGTAGCTGCTACTGTTGTGTTTTCAGCATTAAATACCTTTTAATTTTATAAGTGAGCGTCCAATCAAAACATAATAATTGAAGTATTATGCATATTTACAGGCGTCAATTGGAAATTGCTTATTTTAGGTAGACCATGAACATGATTATTTCCGTATGTGTTCTTAGCTTATGACTTCTAATTTATTGTATGACCTTTGTAACTTAAATTATATACATATACATACATGTTCGTTCCAAGGATTTTACACGAACAGAAATTTATTTAGCTGATTCTCTAAGCTTTCTTAGCTGCTTTGCATGATTTATAAGGAGCGATTCATTTTGAGCGCATGTTTCTTTCTTATCATTGTAGTAATTACAAAATTCTATCTGAAGTAATGGGATACATAATGTTACAACTTTTTTTCTTGTATAATACGTATTCTTAGATATTTATAAATGGGAGGTTTTTGAAATATATTTCTGAACTATTGATTCGCTTGAAAAAAAATGTTTTTTAATTCGCCAAACTAATTTATTCTGTAATATAATTAACTATTGTAGTTACAAATATTATTTACATCAATAAACACTATGATTGGTGTTTTCAGCTCTGCGCTTTTTGTTGAATTTAGTATTAATACACCTTTAAGGATGAAAATATATATTTTTTTGAAAAGGACAAGCTACACATCTGGCAAAAGCAGTTTCATAGGGGAAAAGAAAATGCAACCATTTTCTATCTATGGATTTAAATTTAGCTTGTTCAAAATTTTCAAGTTTTACACTTCCCATGTTCATGGTATACCTTCAAATCAATTTTCTCTATAAACTTGATTTTCCTTGTTTCATCGATTTTTTCAAATAAATTTTTGGTTGAAGCTTTTAGCGATCAACAGAAATTTCTAGAAATTTAGTATAAAAAAGGTCTTTCATTGCTGATATAATACAGCTGTAGTGTAAAAT
Source organism: Osmoderma eremita (assembly GCA_031763485.1). Taxonomy (NCBI): domain Eukaryota; kingdom Metazoa; phylum Arthropoda; class Insecta; order Coleoptera; family Scarabaeidae; genus Osmoderma; species Osmoderma eremita. The sequence continues at coordinate 30,793 of JARFOC010029240.1, forward strand.
GTGTTGAATTATATTACAGAAGTGGACAATACATCGTGGTATAAGGCGTAAAAATGGTTCGCCAACTCGTGGCAGTCAAACAGCTGATGACAGTAATGGCCAGGTAGAGCACTCAATTTAGTTTCAATTAAAATGAAAAGTTAAAACAAACGTATAGCACTCGTACGATCTTTTTTCGTTACTTTTTTGTTCTGTATTATTTTATCTCATTCATCTTTAAGGTGAACCATGACTAATCCATTGATCCATTTTGATCTGTCACAACGTGGTGGTTCTATATGTTGCTTATTTATTTTTTAGGATAAAATTAATGAAATTTTCATTTCTACTACAAATTGCTTTATCGAATTTGTCCTAAAGTGATCATCGAAAATTAGAAACAAGCTAGACTTATAAGTATACAACTTATAACCATACAAATAAAACATTATATACAGAAAATGGCTGCACTTTTCTAGTTGAATCAAATATTTGGTATAGTGACGTATCTTTTGCTTACAAATTTTGATTACAGTTTCACAGTTTGAAAAGTTATTAAAAATCATTTCTTTCAATTGTGTTGCTGCTTCTTTTAAGTTTTGATGAATTGACGTAGAAATTAAATTAATTTTATCTGCGTGCTTGCTTGTGTGCTATTTTATATTATTTCTTTTTAAATTTATTTTAGAAAAGTATATGTTAAGTATGTACATATTTCTATTAGGGTGGGTATCTCATATAATGAAGGGTATGCGTATAGTCGACGGCAGAAAGCAGTGCCCGTGGGTCAACTACACCAGGCGAAATCAAATTTCGCACCTTAATACAATATACAGAGTACGGCCAGCAGATAGAATCACTCGGAAAATATACGAGGTGTATAAATTAAGTAATGAGACTGACAACGTAGCGTTTGATATGGCAACACGGGAAGCACGGGACATGGAGGGGCG
>JARFOC010029251.1:0-31719 GCA_031763485.1 Osmoderma eremita
GTTAAATTATGACGATGTAATAAAAAGAATTATATTGCAGATACTAGACTAATATGTACAAATAATAAATTATAGCAAATTGCTTGTGATACTTAAAAATAATTATACTTCGGTATCCCGAACAAGTGTGTCGAGAAGTAATATTCGCAATATGAATGTGAAATTGCTAGGTGGCCTGTGTTGAAGCACATCTTATCTTCTTCTTCTTTAAACTACTATGACCACCGTCGCTTACTCATGGCCCCTTTTCTTCACTCCTGTCTGCTGTAGTATCTCTTACTGTTTCATGGCATTTGTTATTTCTACACTCCATGATTTTCTAGGACGTCCTCTGTTGTCTCTTTCAAACGGTACACATTAATACACTTGTTTTGACCACCTATCTTCATTCATTCAATTCAACCACACCATAATAGTGGTTTTTGTCTTACACTACTGATTATTATCTCCAGCAATTCCATTTCATGTCTTATGAAGCTATTCCGCAACCTTTCTTGCCCGCTTCGCCTCATATTTCGTCTTAGAGCGTCCATTTCTGTGGTTTGGATTTTATTTATTCATTTAGAATCCACACATCGGAACAACACAAAAGGATACCTTTTACTCTTGTTTTTGTATAGTGTATCAAGTGCCTATCCCACCATATTCTGTTAGTTCTGTTATTACTGCCTTTGAAGCCGGGATAGGGCAGTGGTAAGAGTGTTACGCATCTGTGGGGCATGTTAACGGTTCGAATCTTCGTTGAGGCAATCGATTTTTATAAAGATCGGTTGCAGCAAAGGCGGTCAGTACCTCTCCGGATACCCTTTTAGTGTCGAGGATAAATCAACACTGCCGCCCTCTTACGACGAGGAAAGGCAGGAACAAGCTATACACTTTACCATATCACACACACACAATAGGCCTCAAGGCCGCAGTTTTAATTCTCTGCATTAGTATATAAACTACAACTAATACTATTTTTATGACTGTTCTATTAATATGATTTTTGATTTGAGTGTCACTTTGCTTTGCTTGTCAAATATTGTTCCTATTAACTTGAATTTCATCTATACTTTCACTGTTTCATCGTCTAATTGCATATCCGAAATTTCTTTATACCCTACAATCATGTATTATGTCTTTTTTGGGTTCATTCGTAGTCTCCGCACTTTGTACAGGTCCTCTAATTTCCTTATCATATAAGATAAATCGTCACCAGCTTGCGCTAAAAGTATATGGTCATTCGCAATGCTTAAGGTTGATAAACAATTGTCTCTGAGCTAGACCCCCATCCGGTCGCATTTCTTCTTCCATTTTCTAATCATATACTCGACACACATGTTAAAAAGGGTTGGTGAGTTCGTTTTAAGGTCGTCTACTTTATTTCTGATCTTTTTTCTAAAAGTTGTCTTATAACCTCTCCTAGATCTATTCTAGTCTTCGATAATATTGGTTTTACTTTTTTTTTCATTACCTTTCAAAACCATCTTCCAATCCAATTGGTCAAAAATTAGTGGGTTCCTTCTCCTGTTCCCTCTTTTCCACTATTGTGGGATGCGTGCTAACCGTTTCTCTTTGAATGAAATTGACTTTAGAATACTAAAGTTTACAACATTAGCACTTATATCTTCTATGCCAGTGGCTTTGTTTTATTTGAGTTCTTTTATGCTCGCTGTTATCTCTTTTATGCCTATGTTTATTCCTTTCTCCTCCTCCCCTGACCTTATCCATTTCGCTTTCTGATTACCTTTATTTGCGTTGAATACTTTTTCGAAATATTCTGTATTCTGCAAGAGGCACTTGACCAAAATTTATTTCTCTTGTTTGTATTTAGAGCTATCCCTCGCTTGCGTGCATTCTCTACAGTCCAAATACTGTACGTATTCACTAACATACGCAATTTTTTGACAATCACTTAAAATTTGCTACTATGAAAAGATGCATGTTTGGTGTGTTGATATCATTTTTATTTTGTATATGAATGTCAACAACTTCAATGAGAATATACAACAAATTTTCCACTGGCAACCCCTCCCTGTGCGCAGAACTTCCAACCCCGAGCACAATAGAAACACACCTATAACGTAGCGGAGCGAGCCGAAGCGTCGTTCGGCGGACATACGTTCGGTCACGTGACTGTCAATAACTTCTTTATGCAGCGGCGCGCACGTGGCGCCGCCTTCAAGCCGCAAATTGCTGCGTGCGCTCAGAATGTGATTCGCATTTCGTAAACTTACTTTAATTACGTCACGTTCTAACGTCTGTTATTGATAGTTTTTCTTTACTTTATTATCCGGCCGCGTGTTGCTAGCAGTCATGTTTACGAAGCACGAAGCATACGGAATTACCTAAAATTATCCACGCTGTGGGGAAGAGCGGTACGCGACGTGGGATGTATTTCCTAGAGATTAGTATTAGGTTTGCATACACTTTCGTAATGTATTAACAGTGGCAGCGAAAGGACGGGGAACGATCAAAACGCTTGTGAGAACAGGCGATATTCGTTAGTCACGGATCTGAGGAGTTTATTAACACTTCAGCCGTGAATATGTGAAGCTTAAAATATTGTTTATTTTCAATTACTTTTCAAGAAGCTAAACATCAAAACAGCGCTGTATCAAAAGGTGTCGGTTTATTTAGAAGAAAGGTGTTCTTTAGCAGATTATGTTCTATAATTCTATGAACCTACGAAAAAGGCTTTAAAATGGCCCAGAAGGATGTGGATGGGAAATTTTCTAGTTAAGCTACTTATTAATAATAGAAAGAGTCTGTCTGTAATTGCTCCTGCTGTTAAAAAAAAACGAGTATCTTTTAACCAAGTAAAGTTTCTTTTATAGTTTATTTACTATAACAAAGGAGACACGCAGCAGGTGAAATCAGAGTTACATACTCAGAGCACAAAATATCCAAATATGTGAAGTATCCTTCGGTTATAGTGTTGGTGTGTATACATACCGTGTTCGGTATTGCCACTGATCCATGTTTCGCTTCTGCCGCTTGCGAGTCTAACCCATATAAGTTGACTGGTAAATCAAAACTTTGGTAAAATGGTTATGACGTCTGTAAAGGGCGTTCCTCGTTTGTTATCGTAAATAAACCATATAACACATAAATATTCCGGCTATAAACGTTTTGAGAAAATTAAAAATAAACTGGTGTATGAGTATTCACAAATAGTTTAGCAACATTTATTATAGACATAGAATATCTATTTATTCTACGTTAAACAACAACGTTTCCTAAACATTTCAAATGCTTAGATAAGCATATTTCCAGTTATGCTTGGAATTAAATGACTACATTTATTACCTATACCTGTTTAAGTAATATGTTTGTATAAAATTTTTTTGTAACGATAAAAAGTGCAATCTTCACATTCATATAGAAAATATTAAATTATTGTCGGTATAATTTCTTTATAATAGCCAGACAAAACACTTACGTTTAGTAAACGTTTATTTACAGACAGGAATTCCCTGCGATATACAGTAGATACAGCAAATTTTATTTTTCGCAAAATGTCCGCCGACTAATAATAATATATACTTAGGTATTTTATTATGTATCTGCAACACGGATACAAAACGGTCAACATCGGCGTTTATCTAATGTAACGTGAATTATTTAATTAAATAAAATTTCTTGCCTTTCTTAATATATCCACTTATTTTATGCATTCAACACTATTTGGAGTGTTTTGTTGCATTATTAACAAAATGGGCTTGCGGTAGTCTACACCACAGAGCAGATATTTCTATAAAATTTTTAGTAAACATTAAAATGACTAACTATCCCGTTTATATATAAGAAAACTTTATGTTGGCCAAGACTCAATTCGATTTGCAGACTTTATTTATGCTCCGTTTCTTCTGTCAATCTGTTACGGTCCACTAGTACCATAAGTCGAGCAATCGGTATCAATCAGAATCGACCGGATCCGTCTCTGAAACGGGATGGCTGTCGTTCTGAATTGTACGCACCATTAATTCCTCCCATGCTGCAAAACCACTTAACTATTATGCACTTCATTTCTAGAATGGAATAAATTCCGCAAACGTATGTATTATCGGCCGGTCGTATATATGGTCATCATTGAAAATAAAGTTCGTATATGTCTAATGTATATATATAGGTTAATAGTTTGCCGATATTTGGAAACTGTTCTAGACGGCGTATGATTAATTTCTTACTTATTATTTTGTTACTCTGTCATTTTTTAAGTATATTTGTTAAAAGAATAAACCAAAAGAAAACAGAAAACTGAATATTTTGTAAAAATGTTCTAATTTGACGAAATTTTTGTTTTAGTTTATAACCCATTTCACACAAACTCCAGTAATTTTATTTTTGTGAAAAATCGACTATCTATTCTTCACCCGAAAAATTTTGCCAGTAAATTTAACCCCACTTCATTTTATATAAATTTTCTTTGACCTACAAACAAAGCAACAAAGAAACTACTCAATCAAAAGATGATTGCAAATTAAATTAATTTATCTGATTTTATTAAACAAAATATCCAAACCTTCCGATAATTAGATTTTAAATTAAATAGGTGATTACATTGGTTTTTTTTTGAAATTTGCATTGATTAAATTTATGTGATTGGTTTAAGTACTTTTTAAATATAATACCCATGATCCTAGAATAACCCTACAATCTACAATTGCGGTAAGTTCAACCTTAGCTTTTCAAGCTACGATCTTATAAATTTAACTAAAAGATTCTTTAAAAAAATAGAATATATCACAAATAAAAAAATGTAAAAATAAATATAAAATATAAAATGAATATATAATATAATATTTAAAAAAATATATATTCTTGTCATTTTATCTATAACAAATATATGCTATATATTAATTAAAATTTGTGAAAACACAGCAAGGTGTTGGCACAGGAATATCCTGCAGAAAACCGATAGTTAAAAAATACTACAACCTCTGGCAACATGCAACAATTTTTCAAGCTGAAATCTATGCCATTGACATATGCGCAAGACAGATTTTGAACAAAAACCTCAACTGATCTGGAGCTGCAAAACCATTCTAAATACAATAGGGGCATCTAACAAACTAACCCTAATCTGCGTCCCGGGTCACTCTCTTATTCAGGGCAATGAGACAGCCGACACTCATGCAAAAAAGGGTGCCATGGGGTGCTTTCAGACTACAGAACCGGCAACTGATAGCCAAACAACAGATTAGTTTCTGGTTAAATCAGAAAGTACTCCAATTTTGGAGCAATTCTCAAATGCGAAAGAGTGCATCTCACCCAATCATTTCAGAACTAGAGAAATACTAAAATTTGACCGTAAAAAGGTCAAAATAGTTACCTCTGTGTTTACAGGGCCGACCCAGAAAACACCTACACAGGATCGGGTTATGAGAAGAAAAAGAATACCGACTGTGTATGAAAGACAAAGAGCAGTAGAGCACGTTATGTGCCATTGTCCTGCGGCCACCCGAATAAGGTACTCCATCTTTGGGAAGGAAATTACTTCCCTAGCTGACCTGAAGAATTCCTCATTGAACAAGATTTTGGGCTACCTCAAGGGCCTGATGAACTTTAGGATGGCATTCGTTTTACAATAAAACCAGGCGGATGACATCGCTACATCAAGTAGCGATTTCAAGTAATATACTATTTAAAATGTGTTGTTTTTAAGAGAGCAAATTTAAGTAATAAATAGCGATTACCATAATAATTCCACGAGGCCCAATAACGACACTCATTGAATTACTTGAGATAAAATAGAGGTAAAGATTGTGCAAACATATATGGGGTTATATTCTAATGTTCTAGCAGATTACGTCAAACATCGCCCTATCAATTCATTAAAGAAAATAAAAATTTTGTAGCATAGAAGAATATTTAGCTAAAAAGATTGATGATTTAAGTAAATACGTGTAAACAAATTAGTCTAGTTTAGTTTCTATGTTCTACTCTATGCCACTTCATCTGAAAAACCGCAAAGTTCAGCGCGACCGGCAGCTTTAGGAGGCGACTGGTGATCGGCATTATGTGCGAGCATACGACAGACATGACAAGCGACTACCTGTGCACCGGGATTAGGGAGATACGACGTTCGATAGCGCGACACCTGATGGACACGCCGATAAAGTTTCTTCTTGTTCCGCGACAGCAATTAGTATACTGCGGCATACCCGGACAGCGGATAACACGGCCGGAATCTCTCTCTTCGAGGCCGTTTTTTCACGATGACTATCTCGTCTTCGCGTCCACCATTGTCTGGATGAAACGGATAAGGTACTGCTAATAATTGTTCTGTACGCAGAGCGAAGATCAGGTCGACCAGGCAATAGGGTAGGCCGTAATATCACCTGCTACCGATCTGGCGAATTGAAAAGGATTTAAACGGGACCCGATGGCGTTTTGATGGCTCGCGAATCGATCCGTGGGGAGATTATATTGTACCGGGGCGAAATGTGACGTCTCGTGATTCGGATGACAATTTAATCGTCTTAAAGTGATTCCCTTCTATAATTACATCTTATATCCTCTGAAGGCGGTCCACAATTTTATTTGATTGAATTATTAACGTGATTTACGTACAAGTTCCGTAATCCGTAATTGATTTAAAGCAGTACTAAAGGTCACCAAAATGATATACAGTGAGCACGTAAAGGTTGGAATAAATTCATTTAAAATTCAGGTGTCTTTTTTTCTCGAAGAAAGGCTTGGGCCCGTTGGTTTTTGCTTTTAGTTGTCGTTTTTCTCATGATTAATGTTAGACGCAACACTCTGGGAGACATGCTACCCACAGAACACCACACTGATAGTATTATTCAAATGTGGACTACAGTATTTACAGTGAGTTTCATAAACATGCAAACATACAACTATATGTGTTGCGTTGTCCTTAGTTGAATGACAAAATTTACAACGGCTGCATTTTACGGTAGTTGTTTGCGGCACATTTATACCGGAACAAGATGCAATGTTTTGAATTCTTTACACAATATTTTGCGACCCTCTGTTCTTGGCATATGTGTTCTGCCTCTTATGTGGTGAGGTATGAGAGATTTTCGTAATTCTTCTAAAAATATTCTTCTTTTACTTAGCTTGTTTGCGTTCAATTTGGATCTATACTCCTCCATACAACAAAGGCATTGTAACCTGAGATATCAAGCATATTACAGAATACAATCATAGGCCAGCGATTTGTTTTGCCCTTACAAGTATATATAGCTAGAAGCAACCCGCATGCCTTGATCTTTCTTCAGGAGCCGCAGCCGGTTCTTTTCCTGTATATATTTATAATTACATTAGGTAGTTTTACTATCAAAAACGGTCGAAATTTTAATTCCATATTTTGCCGGTTTGCTGGCAATGGACTGTTTAAAAGGGCAGCGGACTCTAGATGCTACTAACTCTTAGTCAACAGCAACATTGACTGCAGCATTATACAATCATCAGTATGCCTTCTCTCCTGCCTTGTGTTTCTGTCATCGAATCGAGTTACACGAGATATAATGGAAAATGCTTTCAGTGACATAGTTGCTCTAAATATACTTTTACCAGTTTCTTTATCTCGCAAGCTTTTCGTAGCTCCTCCATATGACCGATAAACCCCAGCAAGTAACAATAATCCTAGGTAGCAGTACTATCTAAATTTTTCCAATCATCACCGTAAACCCTTCGTCCTTCAAGATTTGTCATTTAAATTATTTTGTTTTCTACAGGATTATGAAATGTTGAACTAGAAATGACGACTTAATGTCACCAATGCGCCTATTTTCACATCTTGTGATTCTTGGTGTTTGACTTATTACATTGGCAGCAGAAGAACGACTACGTTGCTGCGGTTGTTCCGACTTCCATGCTGTTCTTTCATCCTTTGAAGAAAAACTTTGCACATTTGTACTTAGATGCATATTATCGACTTCACTATCGGAACTGCCACTTTTAGACGCTTCACTTGTTTGACCTTCATGATCAGAAATATCTTCATTACTGTCAGATGGTTGTAACTCTTCTTCAGTCAAAGGTCTGCGATGTGTCATATTGAATATAAAGTCGAATACTGAATCATACCTGCACCGATGCTTTGCTTTATAATCTTAAGCACATTCTTGTCAGCGCTGTTCCTTATGTTTGCAGTCAATGCTTATGAAAGTATGCCTGTACGTACGGATATACGCTATAAGAATCTATGGTGACAGATATAAATACAGCCTTGTTAGTGTATATACATACAAGTTATAATTTTGGATTGTAATAATAAAATAAAAAATTATTTCAACTTTGTTTTTACAATTCTTTAATTTACAATGTTGTTCTTTTTATTTGCGGAGCACGACTACAACGAGTTGCAGATTTGAATGTAACTTAACATCTAAACTATTAGAATTGGCATGGCCTTTTTATATAAAAATAAATGCTTAGCTAGTGTCTGCTAATTTTGCTGATATTGCATCCTGTAACTCCTCCACCCGCAGTTGCATGATTACCGATTATATAGGAGATAACTCTTGCATCTTAATAGTGTCATTACTTTTGGTGGGCATTATATTATTTTTACATCTGGTATGCTGTTGATGAACTTTATATAATGTAAGACTATAAATAAATAAATAGTACAATGACCAGGAGTATATTACTCTTAATGCTATTTTTAGAATGACCTGTGGTGATTGTTTCTAATAAATTTTCCTGCGCCTGAATTTTATTTGAAATATTTTAAAATAGTTAGTTCCGTTAAATTTATTAAAGGGATATTTTTATATTTTTCGCTAACGTAAGAGTTATTAGATTTAAAGCAATGTTCAATAGAGTTTTATAATTTCCTATTACGTGATTTTTAATTACAAATTGACAATTATTTACATTTTTAATTGAATAGGTTCCTTTAATAATTTGGGAGTTAATATCTTCTCCACATTTTTGTGTGCTTTTATTTGCTTGGGAGCTCAGGATATTTTTAATATTATTTACTAAGTTTATTACTTTTAAAGTCCTTTACGTGATAGATATGGTAATTTTGATAATTGCTATTTAATAGTAAGACATTAATTTCCCATGGTGTGTTACCTGAAATTTCATTTTTTATCTCAACATTAAAAAGATAAGTTTCTTTCTTAATTTGTTTACATTCACGTGTAGCGGCTATATACTTTTGGTTCTTAATCCCTACACGGTTATACTTTGGATTAATTTGCTTCAAACTATTATTTCCAATATGGACGGGTAAATCTCTTAAGGAGTAACCATTTCCCGTGTACTATTCTTAGTTTTTTGGCTTTTTGGATTCAGGTTTGTGTTATTTACATGTTGGATTATTGTATATGGCTTTTTTGTTATTCTTTTTCAAAAACGACATGATGGTCCAGTTTACTGGACATCGGTACTGGGTATTTGAATTTCTACGTTGTGTACCAACGTCAAGGTAACTGGCTACACCTGATTCTTTTTAACGCTTTATTTTCTTGTTTTAAATACAACGTAATGTGCTATACAAACCAGAATGCATACTGTGGCTACACTAAAATTTTACCAAAATATTATAAAACAATTATTGCCCACTGTGCCGCATGCTGACACATGGATGTACGCACAAACCAGGGTTTTCTGTACATATCGGGCAATGGTATCTGCATTTCTTGTAAAGCCCCCCTTACTACACTGACGACACCTCTTCATCGCAGAATTATCCTTTGGTGTGAGGGGAACTGGCTCGAGATAGTGGAATTCTGTTTGTTGGTGTTTGATGGACCCAGAGCATCTTTCATTGACCTGTAGCATATCCTTTATAGCTTCTTCTCTGAACCTCAAGAGGTCAATTTTGGTTGTATTTGTTTCCTTATTATATATCTAGTAGGCGTTCCACATTGAAATATCTATCAGATGAAAGAACACTTTTCTATACCATCTTATGGTTTTCCTCGGCGATGAATAGTATCCCATCATCTGGTCTGATCTGTCTATTCCAGACATGTACTTATTGTAAGCGAGAACACACTCTGGTTTTGTTACTTGTTTGTCTTTTTTAGTTGTTGCTTCTGTCATTCGATGTTTATGCATTGTTGACATCATAGCCTCCGATCTGCTGTCCTTCCAGTGTGTGACCAACACTGCACCTTTTTTTTCATATAGCTTGTCTTTACTTAGCTTTTTCTTGAAATTTTCTTAGATTCGGATTTCCCTTTCTGAGTTTACGCAAAGTTCCCACAAGTTTCGTCTTCCTTTTGTACAAATATTTTACGAGACCGACACTAGTGTAATAATTATCAAGGTATATTTCATGCCCTTTATCCAAATAGTCTTTTAGTAGCCTCGTTACAACTGAAAACGTGTGGGAATACTCTTAATAATTGTCTATTATAGAGCCAAACCGAACAGATAACTGCTACTCTTTTTAAAATGTTTCACATATAGCGGCGCATATTGGTCACTAGCCCCAAACCACGTACATTTTTGGACTAATTTTGACAAAATAGATTTCTCATAACCCACAGATACCCCACTAGACTTTCAGAACAGCCTACGATTTAAATACCACCATTTAAATGCATTAATAAACGCGTTCAGTAACCGGTTGCGAACGTGTTAAATTATAATACTTATATGGCTGATTATTGATAATACGGATATTTAAGATGAATACATGATGACTCATGAATACATGATGATCATTTTGATAAGCCTTAACAGTTATTAACGATTCTATAAGATAAACATTTTCTACTAGAATATTAAATGGAAAACTATGTTTTATGTCTAAGTGTACTTTGCGTATTGCTGATAATAGTTGCTCAGGGGTGTCTACCATTGGGTGTAGTATCCCGGTCCTGACGAAGGTTCGTCCCGTAGGATACTCAAGACTTGTAATCGGTACTGTGTCATTACCATGGCGTCTATGATATGCCGCTTTTGTTCTGCCTTGTGTGCGATTTGCTGTTGGTTCTCTAAAACAGCTTGTAGATTGGTTTCCAAATTAGTTGTTACATTTTGAAGTAGTTCTAACTACCTTTTCTCCATAATCTTTAGGGTATTCTGATTTTCTTGTAAATTTTCTACATATCTTCTTCCGTCTTCGTCATCCAGGTTTCCAGTTATCGCATTTACTTTGCCTCCTAGAAAATTGAAGGCCCCTCTTTTGTATTTGGTTTTCAGCTGTGTCAGTTTCAGTAGTTGCTGTACTTTGTTTTCTTCTTTCATGCGTCGAGTTTCCATGGCAACCCCTGATGTTGGATATTCTTGCTTGGTTATGCGGATCATTTGTTGTAGGTAAGTATGCCAAATTTGAAGTTTTTGCGAGTAATTCTTTGGGATGATGATTTCATATTCATTTTCCACTGTGTAGACGATGCCCAATTTTAGCCCTACTTGGCTGTCGGCTCTGATTGTTTCGCCTAGTCCTCCTCCTGCGATGTAGTGGGGAAGTACGAAGTTTTCAAATTTCATTGGTTTCTGTTTCTGTTTCTGTTTCCTTCCGTCGCTCCTTTTTCTTAAATTATAGCAAGGTGGGTTCGTAGACGAGATTCTGATCGTTTCGGAATACACGTGTGCTGATATTGCACCTTGTGCATACTGTAACTTACATACACATCTCAAGTTTTCACTATATTTTTACTTCAAACAATATATTTTAGTTCAAAATCTAACAAAATAAAATTCGGGTCATTTTAATTTAGGATTACATTTTCTTTCGGGTCAAATAGACGCAAACAGTACACTAGGGTTAAATGTATAACATGTGCATGCAGTAATGTGCCATTTACTACAATATGGAACATTCCTCATGCTGATTAGCATCAATTAACGTGGTTAATAAAACATGTTAAGACTTGTCTGTTCATGAAAGCCTTGGTCATTTGCTATGCATTATTCAGCACGATCGCAATTCCCAGGACTCCTAGGTAAGTATTACCACAGATAAGGTAACATACAGACAGCCCACTACATGCAATTTATTGGAAGACCGAAAAGGAGGCAAAGGGCCTGCTTTTCTTCCCTTGCAGCAGTAACTAGCTCTATGAGCCATACGATGGCGCCACAAAAGCAGTGAATTTATGCGCAACGTTGTCAACAATTTCTATGATTTTTTATCTATTTATATGAATGCATCTACAGTATATAAGTAATTATTTTTATTGTATCCCACAGATGCTTCTCATTCCTAGCCCTTCTTCGAATTCCCTCCAGAGTTCGAACGAAAGGTTCGTACCTATATCGTATATCTACATAAAATACATTACGACGGAAACTGGCAAGATTGCACCATACTCGGACTACGTTGTTATGATGATGTTAGGCGTTCTCTTGTTCCGTTTTGAAATTACGTGTTAGAGCGAATAGTGGCGACATCCAGTGGAATTTTTATAAATCATTCTAGTCGCCCTATCTAGTGAATTCTCTGGTATAGTTATTTTGTCTGTGGTATTACTGTCGATAACCAAGGCATACTTACAATTCTAGGAACACGCATTTCGTTTTCGCGAAATAAATCATTAAACAATAAGTCATAAAATACACCCAAGAGGTGTAATAATAAAAATTTATAGTAAGTGATCAAGGTACCCGCGTAGAAAAGGATACAAATAAATCACGCAGTTGTGGAGAACTACCAGAAGTATGAATATCTATAAAGCAGCCCTGATTTCTTTTGTTGTAATCTTGTGTTTGTTCGTTTGGAGTGGAAATAGTCAAAGTTGAATATTTACCATCGACTGTTTTTGTCAATGTATTTAAGCGTTATGTTATTTTTAGGTGTAAACAAAGTAATATGTAATGCTCAACCGCCATGGGGAGATAGAACTTGTTCTTCATTTTGCATGCGGCGTTATAAAAAGTCAGGTCATTGCACTAACGGAATGTGCAGCTGTTTCTAGTTAACTAACTAAAATTCAAACAAAGATATTATACCAATCCCACCTGAAATCGAACCTCAAGTGAATAGTAAAGCGGGTGTTTCATGTCATTGTAAATCGCCGCTCCGTCGATGTATAAGTTGAATTTTGTAAGTAAACTATGCATGCATTTTTGCATTGAAACTTTTAACAAACAAATTCAATCAATCAAACAATAAGTAATAAAATACATGTTCACACACATAAAAATCTATACGAAAGCATGCTGAACAGATCACAAGTAAGAGTAATATGAATGTAATTAAATTATCTTTTGCTTATTTTATTGTAATGTACACATGCAATTTATTTTGAGTCAAGAATGTATATTTAATACATTTTTTATAAATAAAAATAATATCTTAGTGAATCTTTATTTTAGATGTTATACTTACAATTAGAAATATATGATATAGGTATATAAACGCAACTTCTTCTGTAGTTTATTTTAATTAATTTTGTATTTTTCATAGATCATCTCTTAGATAGTTTTAAAATCCTGAATCACCTGTATTATTTTATCTTAGTATTTTCGCTTCTCTTTCGCCTGGTGTTCATCTTTCTTTTATGCTTCGGCCAAAGAACTGCATATCTACAATGGCTTTCGTCCTTTTCCTCTCATCAGTAGTATATTCGTCGCATCCATTATATCACTACTGCTTGTAGTATACGATCTTTAGCGTTACCCATGATACAATAACTGTGAAGATATGATACTGCGCAGCTGTGCAGCCCTGTTGATCGTGATGCTGACGTAATGTGGTTAGTAAACAAGGGCAAGAAAGCACGCAGCTGAACAGAAATTGTGTGTGTTTGTGGACGTATATTTGTAAGTTAGGAGTGTTTTATTGTAGTTGTTGAAGTTTATCAAGGATTCAAGATGCGTTGTGCAGTGTTCGGGTGCAACGTAGACGACCAATCGAAACATTGTGAGAAAGGTGAAGTGATATTTTTCCGTTTTCCAACTTATGCCCTCCTTCTCAAAGCCTGGCGGAATGCTTGCAGCCGAAAAGACAAGTTTAATACGGCAAACGCAAGAGTGTATTCTATACATTTCAAAGTAACTGACTATGAACGAAATTAAAAATGTAAACTTTTGGGATATGCCCCAAAAAATCGCCGACTGATCAAACCCGGAGTGGTACCCACAAAAAATTTACCGAACAAACCGTCTTCATCTACTTCAGCAGCATGTTCTTGAACGCCTGAAAGACTTCATCGTGTCAAATAATGTTAATTCAGATGGCACCCTAATTTCAAAAAAATGACTTAAAAAATTTATTGATCAAGTGTGCAAGCGTTACATGCAGTCAAAAATCTAAAGAATTATTTTTTAAAAGTAGAATGTTTTTCAGGATGAGACACCTGAATAAAGTATTGACAAATTGTTTATCAAAGAAGAAAAGAAAATTTAAAAAAATAACTAAATAAGGGTCATTGAGTTTTTGTATTTTTTAAGACTTTTTATTTTGCAAAATTAAAATGTGTTACTAAATTCTAGTAATATTTCATATACCTAACGGTTAATTGCCCATGTACATGTACTTCAATCAATTAAATTAAAAAATATATCAGAAAAATTCCATGACATTTCACAGAAATCGTATTGTTTCTTGGAATTTTTGGTATTATTTAATCTTAATTTTCTGATGTTAAGTGTTTTGAGTGGACTTTTATTTATCTCCGAAAACATCCATTTAAAATAATAGTAATTAAAATTCTTCTGTATGTACATTATAACACATACGTCAATAAATATATGAAAATACAAGTTCTATTGTTTTTTATTTGTTGCATTATCAAAAATACATGACTAATACATGATGCCGCCACCAGTTAGTAACCACATGACGTCATACGCGAACTTGACCAATCGAACCGCCAAGTGTCTTATCTTTCTTCAGTTATTGTATCATGCGCGTTACCCTACTCCAGTCCTATCTGATTGAGATTACAGTTTTCGCCGCACCGCGATAAGTGTGTCAATCGAATCGACTCTTTGGAGGCTTCACACTTCCTATAGACCGTCTCAACCTCCTTATGCAGTGTGGGATATAATAGCAACTTTTATCTCTTACTCTCCTTAGTTGCTGTCATTAACGCTGTCTTCATCTGTCTATTTCCAATTTACTGTTATTCTTATTTACTAAACTATCTAAGAAAGGTAGACGATTGTTCATATATCTTGTATATCTTGTGGTATCAAATATCGCAAATATATCATCTACGTAGCGTAGATGATTAGCAATAAAGGGCGACAGCGGGTTTCCCATGTCCGTACCCTCTAAGTATTCGTGGAATTTCTCTCCGATTTGAAAGCGGTTTTGTGACATGCATTACTTCGTTAATCTGATGTACTCCACAATTTTAATATCATCGACTTCGTTTAATTTCAAGTATTTTCTTAAAAACCCTATAGTTTCAGGGATCGGTACGCTCGGAAACAGTGAACAAACGTCAAGCGATACAAGAATCTCCCCTTCATTCATTCCTGTTATTCACTTTATTGACAAATTCAAGCGAATTTTCTACTGCTAAACCTTCTACCTTACGTTGGAGATTCTTGAATTCGTTGACTAGTTATTTGAACAAACTGCAGGTGGGTGCAATGCCTGACACGATAGGTCTCATCGCTTTACCCGGTTTATGAATTTTGTGCTGCCCCACAGTCCTTGCAATTTTTACTATTCATATTCTTGTACAAAACAATCATAATTGCTGTTATATGTGTGTACCAGTCTAAAAGCCTATTGTCATGAATTTATAATAGTAGACAGTAAGTGAAGTGCATCGTTTCGATTGGACCAGTAACGCCCCAAGTTGAAACGGTCGGCCGTACTATACAATTCGCACAACACTATTGAGTTGACCATCGAATGTACATACATTAAGCTCTTGAGCTGTGGTGGTTAAAGTGCTCAATGCACACTCGGTCATCGGCAATAATATTCCTCCGACCATTGCGGACCATTTCCTCTTTCTTCCTTTGTGTCAACGGCAATGCAATAGTTCTCCTGCGAAAACAATAAAAATTAATCACTCGAAACACATTAGTATAGTACGTTGTGAAAGGATCGTAGCTATTGACATACATCCTAACAAGTGTGTATTTCATTAAGATAAATCCTTTCTTTAAATGTAGTAGTTAGGGAATGTGAAATTATTTGAATTCATCTAAAAATATTTTATTTCATTAAATAATATACTTTCCACAGCTGGGTATTATAAAAGGACAAAATAATTTACTTCTGCTTGGGAAATTTGAGTGTTATTAAACACGCGGTTATCGCATCAAGAACAATCAATTTCATCAAATTGACTTTTAAATTGAATATAATAAAGAATATATAGAGAAAATATAATAAAGATACAAATAATTAACACCTAAAAACCCAATTTGCCACTTAATCGTTCATTTTACGATCCATTCTACAGTTATTATTCCAAAATGCATTTAGTTTAGTTTCAGGGAGTGACTTTCACCGTCAGAATTAATGATACACTCTGGCTCAAGTTTCTGTCATTTATTAAGTTCGATATGACGTTTTTCTGTCATCTATACATCCTTTTCAAAATTACTAAACTGTTCCAATGGTATCGAAGTTGGTGGAATGGAGAGCGAAACATTAAATGAAACATACAGTAAAGCCCACTTAGTGTGATACCGGTTAGTAGAATATCCCGCTTACAGGGACAGAAACCTTAAGCCCCAAATTTTTCAAATCCTCCTCACAATAGGATATGTCGCCTTTTAGAATAAGATTACCTTGGTAGATAATGACATTTATTATCTTACCTTCTACAATGGAAACACACATCCTCGCCTGCACCCTTCACACAACACAGCAACTACAGACTGGCGTCTCGTATTCTTCGCTGTCAAAATCACCTAAAGAGACTCTTTGCTCGCCTAATTTCTTGTATGAATCCGTAAAGTGATTTGTAAAAATCTTCCAAACCCCTACTTGTTTCTTCACAACATATTTAAACATAAAATATTCTTTTATTTATTAATATTAATTAGTCCTATTATTTGCTCTGGCTGGACTTAGAATATTATTTATTCCCCGGTAGTGTAGACTACTACATTAACGGCTAAGAGAATGATATATTTGACTTAACAAAATTGGTGTGCAACTAATAATACACATAAATCATCCTAAATCAAGAGGAAAGTACCCATGATCGCGTCCGGTGCAGACAAACTTGATAATAATAAAGAATTCTCAAGAAAACAAATGGTGCTGGAATAAACCATATTTGATTTCTTTTCACTGTTTCCTTTTCTAGATGGATATCACTCGATGCTTCACTGATAATAAGATATTCAGTTTTCATCATGTTTATTTTTAAGCCAATCACTTTATATTCTTGGAACCGTACCCGTACATGTATGTTGCTTCTTGTATATTATTAGATATTATAACTTGATCATCGGCGAATAGCAAATGCTAGAGACATGCACCATCGTTAATTTTGATGCTTATGTCTGGACACATTCTAAACCAATCTTTTAGAGCATCTTTTGCATGTATTTTAAAGAGTGTAGGGGAAATAGAAAGACCTCAATATTTCTTGATCGTTCTTTTCCAATTATTCATCTATGTAGTAAATCAGAGTTTGTGTATGCAGAATTTGGAATGTTTTTTTTTTAATTTCAAAAGGTTTTAATACTGGAATCTGTAAGTACTGGAGGAGTACTTGGACCCCTGTGGATTCTTTTCTCAATTAATTGCGTTTGAATAAAAAATGTTGTAAAGACATGAACCTGCCTGTTCGCGAGCTTTTCTCTTCATTTACATATGTCTTGCATATTTGTTCCTATACCATTCTTTAGAATTCAACCATGTGACCTCCGAATAGAATATCGTCCAGTAGCAAAGATGTCTGTATACAGACATTATAGATGTCTAAAAATACTATTTTAATTATAATTAAAATAGCATTAATTTTGAGTGATGTCTATATCTTGAGAACCGTTATGGTTGTGAACAAAAAATTAGATACCATATTCCAATTTTCATGTCTATATTATCTTCATGTTTGTTGTTTGATAAAGATTCGCCTCCCCTTGTGAAGCTCTGAATATAACTTTTAACACTATAGCAAAATACGAGTTTCTTCCTTTTTAAACATTCCAGATATCATTCTCCATACCTCAATTCTATCGTCAATTAGTACTACTAATTTTTCGCAAAAGCTTTATAAAATCGGATTTTGCCTTTAAATTTCCATGTATAATTTCCTTTAATTTATTTTTTATTGCTCAAAAAAGTACAGATTCTTCCTATTTTTATTCTTTTTTTTGTAAATGCAATGCTTTTAAATTAAGCGGAATCCATATGAAAGTATTAAGCAATACCAAAATTTTTCTCCAATGACGTTTTTTGGAAAATATGCGTAAGTACCCAACTCGATAAAGTTGTTATTTAATAACAAACCATTTCGGCCAAAATTAACAACGATATATACGTTGTAAACGTGAAAAATTTAACAATGAGTAGTAAAATCTACCACGTAGCACATTTATGCACGAGACAGACGAATGGAATATTAATACTATCGACGAAATACGACCAATATGAAACGTAAAAGCAATGGATACATATATAATCATCATAAATATGAAGATGTTTAAATTATTTCTTTTTCTTTTTATAGTAATTTTGTGTATGCCGTCGATTTTGAGTGCAGGTTCAAGTTGACTATATATAATTGATTTTCTTTGTCAGTATATAATGTTTATTTATTTTTAGATATACTTATTGTAATATGCAAAGCTCACCCGCCATGGGGAAGTAGAACTTGCGACAAATATTGCAGGCATACCTATAGAAAATCAGGAGGTTGCGTTAACGGAAAGTGCACATGTAGCTAATTAAACCTGGAACTAGAATTGAAACAACGATATTGCACAGATTTCATATAAAAAGTAATGATAATATAATCAAATGTTGTCATTCGATGAAGACAGATCAAATTATTTTCACACACGAAACGAAATTTTTATTTTGGCGTTGAAAATGTTACTTCTATTTAGCAAATTTTGTTTGCTCTTCTTTTGCGTCAATTATTGTGCGACGATATTCACGAAATTTAACGATTGATACATGTATCTTTGAAGCCACTTTACTGGGAGCATGAAACACTGGATGTTGGATCTGGTCCTAAACTGAAGTGGTGATGATCATCATAATAAATTGATATTTCCAATAAACAATAATATGAAATGGTGAAATAAAGAGAAAAAAGTAGTTAGAGAAAAATGTTTTCAGATACTTCGACTTCGAACTCATACGCATAATATCAACTACGAGATTATACAGGGTGACGCATTAGTGTGGCAAAGCTCGATATATCCGTTGTCATATAAGATATCAAAAAATGGTTATTTACGAAAATTGTAGAGTCTGAACTTAACATTTTAAAATTATTTTCATATATACAGGATGTTCCATATCACCACGGTGAACCAAACATATGTTTTCTTAAATGCAACACCCTATATATTATTTCGGATTTAGATTAAGCTCATGTCTCACACACAATATACAATTGCATTGCATTATACAGCGTGTTTCATTATATACATATATATATATATATATATATATATATATATATATATATATATAAAACAGTTCTTCAGGCCTTAGAGGTCTATGGCCTCGACAATATTCACTACGGATTTCCATTTTTTTCTATCCATTGCCCTTTCCTCCCATGCCGCGTCTCCTGCTTGCCTGAGATCCTCCATCACTCCCTCGAACCACTTCTTTTTTGGTCTGCCCCTTCTCCTCTTACCGCCATGTTCCAAGAGGAGTGATTTCTTAGTGTACTTGTAGTTGTCCATTCGCTAAATATGTCCCAACCACCGTACCCTTTGGCCTAGTGTTCTTTGAATTATGTTTGGTTGGTTATACATATCCATCACCTCCTTATCTGTCCTTCTTCTCCAATTCTCTCGCATATCGTGAACCCCACCAAAATCCTTCTAAGCACCTTCCTTTCCTATCTTTTAAGTTTTTCTTGATTTTTTTGACTTAGAACCCATTTTCCGCTACCATACAATACTGATGCAAGAACTCCCGTTTTGTAAATCTGGACATTTGTGCCTCGTTAAATCCCATTGCACGCCTCCCCTTAACGATTACTGATGGTTACCCCAAGATACTCGAATTGATCGACCCTTTGAAAGCTGTACTGTCTGTCATCCATTTTAATCTTCAGATAATGTTCTTGTATGTCTCCCTCCACTTTAAGCTCCAAATATTTTCTCTTTTCCTCGTTTATACGGAGACTATACTTTTCTCCTACGACCTCTAGTTTTATTAAGATTTTTTCCAACTCTTTCTCGATCTTGTGATATGTGCGATGTCATCTGCATATCCTACTACTTAAAGTAAATCATCCCTTTGGAATTAATTTCGCTATCTCTTATGATACTTTCTAGCAGCAGGTTAAACAACATGGTGGACAGGGGATCACCTTAATCCTCAATCAACCACGAAAAACGTCGATAATTTTCCCTCCACCGCCACCTTATTTTGGGTCTCGCCAAGAGTCATCCTAACCAAATAGGTCAGCTTCCTTGGTAGTCCCAGTCCAGCTAGAGCATTGAAAAGCCCGCGCCTGTTCACCGAGTGATAAGCTTGCTTATAATCAATAAACAGTACATGCAAGTCTAGGTTCCACTCATAGCTGCTCTGCACGAGTTGCTTCATAGTAAAGATCTGGTCCACGGTTGATCTTCCCCTTGGAAACCCTACCACTATCTTGTCTGCGTAGGGGCTTAGGTGATTCCTCAGTAATGCCGCAAATAATTTGTATACTACATCTAATAGTGCTATGCCTCTATAATTCTCACACACACTTTTGTCTCCTTTCTTATATACGGGATATATGACGGCGTTCTTCCATATTGCAGGCAGTCTTTCTTCCCTCCATATGTTTTTAATCAGCTCCACCGATCTATCTTCTAGAAATTGGCTCCCCGCTTTTATTATTTCTTAGGTTCTCAATTATTTTGTTAATTTCTTGTTCTATTGGCTCTTCACTGTATTCCTCTCCCTCTGCTGTAGCGGCTACATTTTGGTGGTGCCGATACCCTTCACAATTGTCTCCATTTAACAGTTCTTCGAAATGCTCCGCCCATCTCTCCAATTTTCCCTCCATATTCCCTATTAAATTTCCATCCTTGCTTCTATAATAAACTGCCTCTGCGGTATTCGTCATCTTATTCTCTTTAACGTCTTGATAAAAATTTTGAATGTCTTTATTTATCAAATCTTCCTCAATTTTTTTTTAATCGTGATTCCCAGTATTCCCTCTTTTTTCTTCCTACGTATTTGTTTCGCATTCTTCTTTGCCCGTTGGTAGCGCATACGATTTTCCAAAGAATTCTCCTTAAGAGCTTCTAATCTCACGTTATTACGATGAACCAGTTCCCTCCTGCATTCTGCATCAAACCAATTTCTACTCTATAGTTGTCTGCTGTGGTAGCCAAGATATTGCTGTCTCCATAACTGCTGTCTGAATCCACTCTTCATTCGTGTGGCCACTTATTGCCTGATCCTTCAGTTTTTGCCGTCACTTCTGGTTCAAATAAATCCCTGGCCTTTTTGTCCTTCAACCCCGATACATTATACCTTTTTATAGCACTCAGTCTCCTCTCCTTTTTATTATGTATCATTTGCACAAAATTCATTATTACTAGTAAATTGTCTGAACTGTAATCTGCTCCTCTGTAACTTCGTATGTTTTTAGCGTCATTCGCGTGCCTGCTTTCTAACAATATGTGGTCAATTTGATTCATTGTACTACCGTCCGGAGATGCCCAGGTTGTTTTGTAGATATCTTTTCGATCGAAATAAGTGCTCATTATTTTCATATCGTGCTCCATCATTTGCGATGGATTAACATTTTACCGTTTTCGTTGGACAGCTCATGTTTGCTTATCCCTCCAGTTACCTTTTTATATGAGTTCTCTGTCAACCTTTGCATTGTAATCCCCTACCATAATTTTGATGTCGTATTTCGGTACTTTTTCCAAAATTTGATCTAGTTGTTGGTAAAATTCATTTTTTATTACGATACCTTTATCCTCACTTGGAGTGTGAACATTTAGTATATTAGTTTTCTGAACCTTCCTCTTAAATCTATCCAGCATATTCTTTCTGACACAGGCCCGAAGTCAATTTATGGTCAATTTTATATGCAAATCACTGAGAGTTCAAGATCTTGTATACCGCAAACAACACAGTCTGAAATTTTTCTTTTACAAACATAGATTTTTGATGTTGGTTCACTTTTACAGCAAAGTGACGTTTTTTCAAAATTGTCAAAACTAAATACAGGGCGAGTCAAAACTCAAATACATTCATTGGTCAATAATTCCTAATAGTCTTACTTTTATAAAAAGACTTTAAAGTATAATAGAAATCAATGGCTTTAAATATAGAGTGCTTAATAAAAATGAAAGTAACTAAACTATTCTTTCTTTTTGTGATGGCTTTTGTAGAAATGTTATAGATTTTATATAGGAAATTAGGCTTACTAATATGAATAATTAATTGTGTTTATAATGTGACGTTACTACGAAAATATTAAAATGAAAAGAAAAAACAAAATACTTAACAAATTCAATGTCAAATTCGTATTCGTGTAATCTGATAATAACTCAATTTTTCAAATAAATGCATACATTAATTAATTGATTAATAGCGCTTTAGCGATTTAGTCTATTTTTAATAACTTCCTTTAATCTTGTTGGTTGGCATTGACTGCAATGGAAGTTGCAAGAATGAATTTGGCAAGAAACACCACTTATCAAGGCTATCGTGATGACGGCAGTAGACGAACTACTGAAACGTCGAATCAACAAACGATGGAAATAGCCCAAAGAACAACAACTCAATTAATTATCCATCGTGAAGTTAATGAGTTAATGCTCAGTTATTTACTTTTTGCCTTTGGCAATTCTATATCACTTTATACTAGATTTTTAAGGATTTTGTATCGAAGCACGACAGCCCTCCCTAAGAAACTCCCCCCGACTAAATCAACTATGATTGCCGATCAAACATTATGATAACATCTAGGAGTGAGTTTTAGAAGTTGGAAATTGTACGGTAACAGGGATTTGTAAAACCAAGTTTGTCTAATGTTTATCGCGACTAAACAGTTATTTACAAGAGGAGGTCCGGTTTGGAGCTTCGGTTACTGCTAGTGACGTGATAATTTATACCAGTAGGTAACTGCCGAAAACAGCTGAGAAGGATTTCAATGTGTAAGAATTTAAATATCAAGTAATATACGTGGGGTATTCCCCAAGTTCTGGGAAAAAAATTCTGCGAATTTGTTTTATTAATTTTTATCCATATTAAATTAATTTGTAATTGTAATTTCAATATGGCGTATGCGCTTGCCCATCTTGAAAAACCTCATCTTTCATTATATGTGTATAGATATTTTTTCGTAATTTTTTTTCGTCACACCACCTAGACGTTCTGGAGGCAAATGAAGGTCGCTGGGTGTCAGATCAGGAGAATAATATGGATGATGGACGAATTTCCGAGACAGCTCGTTTAAACCGTTCATATTTCGGCGAGCAGTATATTTGCGTTATCCTATTGCAGTAATTATCAGTTATGGAACTTTTCAGATCACTTCTTGATGAGTGCTTATTGCAATGGATCGAACAAGGTTTGAATAATATTCTCTGTTGACTACACTGAGAAAACTATATTTTTGTGGTTAACACAATTGTGTGAAAATTACCCAAATTTTGGTTAATTTTATAACAATTGGTTTAACCACACCAATATGTTTGATCACTGTGTGTAATCTTAAAATACAGTACCTAATCTTTTTTTTTTGTAAAAGATGGAATAGAACTTCTTCTGGTTTGCCCGTTCCTTAGGTCGACCTTTTTTTCTGCTTCAAGTAGGGGTTCCATGTGTCATCAGTCCTTATCAATCATTGCCAAAATAAGTCAGTATACGAGTTAACAGGCCTTGAAGTTGGTGACAAATGTCTACTCTGTGCGGTGTCTGCTCTGGTTCCGTCGAACTACAGAACGATCATTTGAATAACACTGGTCAACAAGACTTTTGTCCCAAGCACAAAAATACCATATACTTTTGCATGCTGAAATCAATTATGTTTTCAGAATTTCTCCATCACCCTTAGTTCTTATGTTCCAGGATGTTCGCTTATCCACCTAAAATATGAATGCATAGATATGTAGTCTAAGAGAACATGTCTTGACGTTATTTTAGTTGTCGGCTGGAGCTCGGAACTGAACATGTCTTGACGTGTTAAGACTTGCACTTCCCATTCCTAAATAGCATCTCTTGTTATTTCAGTTGTCGGCTAGAGCTCGGTGAATGAAAATATACGCTGACGGTGTTAACGATTTAAAGAGTGTGTGGTGTGTTCAAGCTATTGTAGCGAAACCGCGAACAATTTATCACCTGTCAAAATGTCAAGGAAATGTGTAAACCACCCGAATTCTTTTTGCTACATTTGCGGCGAATTGACATTCAAATATCAAAAACGGTGTTTCACACCTCTCCTTAAAAAGTGCTATGAGCAGTATGACAAGTGTAAAGTAGGTGATGAAGACAAAAACTGGGCTGCCCATATGCGCTGTGTTACGTGTGTCAGACTTTTTACAGCGCGGGCAAAAAGTAAACGACATATGCCTTTTGCTATTCCTATGATTTGGAGGGAACCATGGGATCATATTACCGATTCCTATTTTGTCTGACTTCGAAATCCACCCACACTGCAAAATATCCTTATATTCCATCTGCACTGAGATCAGTGCTTCAACGTCCGGAATTACCTGTGCCTAAACCTCCACAAAACATGACACTAAGCGACGTTGAAAGTGTCGATGATACCAAGACAAATGGAGCCCCGCTATGTTGCAGACTGTTGCTGGACGCTGAAGAGAGATGTTTCTGATGCAAAGTACACCTAAAAGTCATATATCAGCACATTTTCCAAGTAAATATATCACTTTGCACGTCATTTTTTCATGACTTATATACATATAATATATACTTTCTCAAAACTTTATTGCTCTGTCATTATGAAACCCTGCGTGATAGAAAAATTCTGAAAACAGATATGAAATAAGTATAAAAAGCATTACCAAGTTCACCCACTTTACCTCGTGGAGCAACATAAATCTGAAATTTTGTTGACCAGTATAATCATTTGTTTGTCTTTCTTCAACAGGTTTTCCACGCTAGCTACGTTAATGCCGTTTAATAACATGTAAAACCTTGCTCGTATTGGTTAGCATCACCTACCGTCGTTGACAAAACCTGTTAGGACTTGTATGTTGCTAACAGCCTTAATAATTTGCTATGCATTATTCAGCAGGCTCACAATTCCCAGAACTTTGCAAACATCGCACGTTCTTGCCCATGGTATACGTACAAATCGAGGACCAGATATCGGTTTCAAGAAATCGATCTGTAAACAATAAGCCATAAAATACATCCAACAGATGTAATCATAAAAGTTTATAGTAAGGTTGATTAATATAAGCATCAGCGTTGGTCACGACAAAACAATATCAGCAAGAAGACACCGGCGTATAAAAGGTCACAACAAAATCACGCAGTCATGGAAAACTACGAGAAGAATAGATATGTATAAATTATCTATCATTTATCATCGATTCGATTTGCCAATATCGTTCAGTGCTATATTATTTTTAGATCTGGTTACAAGAATATGTAAAGTTCACCCGCCATGGGGAGGTAGAACTTGTGATTCATTTTGTAGGAAGCGTTATAAAAAGTCAGATCATTGTACTAACGGAATGTGTACCTGTTCCTAATCATATGTAACTGAAATTCAAACTACCCTTCCTAATATCGAACCTCAAGTGAAGTAGGAAACCACTATTTCTTGTGATCGAAGTCACCGCACATCGATAGAGTTGAATGTTGTAAGTACAGAAATCATGCAATGAAACTTTGAACAAACAAACGGAATCGAACAATAAGTAATAAAAGATACCGAAACGCATATGTATTACATACATAAAAATCTATAGATGAGTGTACAAAAGCACGGCCAACAGTTCACCTACGCAAAGGCGAAGTACGACAAACATGTAGTTCAATTATCTCTTGGTTGTTGTACTGTATTCTCCTATATGCGATTTACCTTGAGTCAGTGATGTATATATAATATATTTTTATTAATATATAGTATCTTAGTGAATCTTTATTTTAGCTGTTATAGAAATAGATAGAATAGAAAAATATAGATAAATGTTGACTTGTTACGGGAAGATGGTACATACGCAGTATATTTTAGAACTGTACTTTATTCACCGAACAGATGGAGTGCAAAAAATGCGTGACCAATGCGTAAGACGAAAAGCACTTTACGACGAAGAGGTGCTTGCTTGTTTTCATCATATTTGTAATCTAAATTTAAGTTAAAAATACTCCTTACCACCTTGTTGAGTAAAGAACTCCGTATACGTATTTCGGCAACTAAATTGCCATCCTCAGCAGAAAACCACAAAGGAAAATAATGTCAGACGTAGCCCTCCGAGAGCAATCCTGCTCCTAGACCGCCACTTTTAACACTTGTAATCAGTAATTTAGTTGCTTGCCTTTCCGTTTCTGGTTTTTTTTTGACTTGATAATGAACCAGTTGCTTGCTCCTGTTTTATATTATATATTGTACTCTCTGAGCAACCAAAAGCTTTACTTGCTTCTTGAACGGCAGCACTGACATTCATAGATTTATTAAAATAATTTAAAGCATTTGCAATCATACGCTTACCCCTTACAGGCTTCATTAATACAGTGAAAACTGTAATGAAGTGTATAGGTTTTACGATTTATAAAAGCAAGAAAAATATCCATATTATTTATCGAAAAAGATCGAAGCGTTCCGAGCGTTTTGTACAACTATATATAAACAAATTAACGTGGAATTTAACTAAAGATATGTTAAAACTACGACGGTGACGATTTAGAGCAGTTGATGCTAATAGACAGATAGATAGGTATTGTTGCTGACGCCGATATATGTAAATAAGTTGCAATCGGAAGTGAAGATAGCGTTAATGACAGCAGCTAAGGATAGGAAGAGATACACAGTTGCTATTATATCCAAAACTGCATTTGGAGGTTGAGACGATCTACAGTGAATACTTACAAATCAACGTACAACGTTACCTCATTTCATTGTTTATGTTAGAATAAGTTTTGTGAACGGCACGAAAAATTCTCGCAACCCTGGATTTGCGTATTTACTCAATAAGGGTTCCAGGGGCGTATCAATAAAAGCATAGTTCTTTTACAAATATTCCAATAATTGCATACTGTTCGAATACAATCCCTTTTGTGTTTTCATAAAAGAAACAGCCTTTTTTTCGTACCCAGATGTTTATGTATATCTTACAATGGCCTTTATTGACAATTTAGTTGCCGTAAAATTATGTTACCTCGTTTTTCTTTACCGTGTTGATTTTACAATTCCATATATTCTTAACATACTTTGTCAAGATACACGGATGAAACAACGTTATTTCAAAAATTCCAACAATATTTCTTTCTGTGTACACTTTCTCCCGATGGCCCAACCTAATTCCTAATTCATTAGGTGCGTTTGTCTCCTTTTCTTGACAATATGGTGTTTCCAGGTGAGTTTACTTTCAATGTGTATACCTAAATATTTCATGTTTTTGGATGTTTTGCCATTAAATACTAGCAGCGGTGGCTGCTGATGACGTTTTGGGTGGCCAGTAGCGAAGATAGTAGTGCTTCGTGCGACTTCGTATACCTTCCGTGCGGTTAGAGAGACAGCAAGCACTACTATCTTCGCTACTTCCTACCTAATGCGTCATCAGCAGCCGAATACTGAATATAAGCCAGGGCATTAACTTCTAATGACTGCTTATTGAGACACTTTAGGTTTTTCGTTAAAATACGAATTTCTTACAGACGTAGGTGGTTCACTTGTTTTAGGACTTCGTATCAGAAATGACAGGAATAATAGGGCTTACTCTAGGATTGTAATTGTGTACATCGCAGTCCGATTTCCTGATTTGAGGGTTAATTAATAAAGAATATTGAATACAGACCGAATATTGATTTCAAGAAAAAACGGGATACAACAACGAAACGATACCGGCATATATAAACAAACTTCAATGCAGCTATGTTTAGCAGGTCAGGTTAGGCTTATTTTCTACAACTTCCAACTTCTTTTATTTGAGTGGCAGTATAGAAAAATAGTATCAAGTAAATAATGGATATAGTATGCAAATTGGACAAATCTAACACCGTGTCAAACGGGCTTTACACCCTTTCTTCCTGTCAATTGTACACAATACCTAGTACTATTATTTTCGGGAATATAACGTGGTTTTTCAACGCGTAAGAAACTTGAAAGAGAAGAACAACTGCTTGCAGTAGCTGTAAAGTGTTTTTGGGGAATGAACCATTTAACAATAAGTAATAAAATTACACCTAATGTATCTGCATTGCATAAAAAGTACATACATATAAAAGATTGACGAATACGCAGCCAATACGATCAGCATGAAAGTACGGGTACACAAAGCATGGCTAACAGGTCACACCTTCCAGCAAGCTATCAAAAATATGAACCTGTTTAAATTGATTCTTCATTGTTTTCTTTTAATGTTGTGTATGCATTCCTTTTTTAGTCAAAGTATATATAATATATCTTATCACCTTATTTTCCAATATAATCAAATGTTACTTTATTTTTTAGCAATACTTATTGTACTGTGCGGCAAGAAGCCGCCTTGGGGAGATAAAGCGTGTGCACAATATTGTAGGAGGAAATATGGTAGGCCAGGTCGTTGTGTTAAAGGGAGATGTACCAGATCGTAATTAATTAATCGTTGTTTAAACTTAAACAATGATATGCGACCATAGCCTGCCGGATTTAATAAGTAGCAGGTAACCAAGTAAGTTTACGCGGTTTTTGTATAAAGTTGAGTGCCATGAATATTTTTTTAAATTGTTGATGGATAGCATTTGTTTGTTATCTGTCATCTACTTTATTATGAACCCTTCTTTTATCGGGTACATACACATTTTGTGTTTTCTTTTATAATTCCTAATTTTAAATAATTGAAAATGGCAACGACTGAAACTTTAATTCGAGGTTGTCTACTCTATGAGTACAAACTTGGTACCTAAGCAGCAGTGGCGACGGGAAAAATATATACTGCATTCCGAGATGATGCCGTAAGTGATCGAACAGCACAGAAGTGGTTCAAATTCTTCGGGAGATCTCAGCTTGACCGATGAAGCACGCTCGGGGAGACCGAAGATCACTTACCACGGGGATGTGGAGGAAAATTTCAGTACAACGTGCTTAGAGCTTGCGCAAGGGTCCAATGTGAGTGATGAAACCATTCGTTTGCATCTTCATCACCTAAGAAAGACGTGGATGTTGAGCACACAAGAAGTGTCAAATTATAACAAACTGTCTTATCATTTGTCATCATCATCTTCTGAACATTTCGCCCAACGATAATGAACCAGTTCTTGATCGGTCGCCAACCTGCGACGAAAAGTGGATATTATACTCAAATTCTAAGCGTTCGTGTCATTGGTAATGAATGAATGAATGTCTTTCATGCCTACTGATACGGTGCCACACACTCCCAAAGCTTCCTTATACCCATACAAAATTTTTTTCTGTCTTTGATAGGCAACAAAAGGAATTGTCCACTATGAGTTTTTGGAAAGGGGTTAAACCATCACTGCTAACTTGTATGATAAACAGCTTCAGCGAGTACAAGCAGCACCCATACAAAACCGGCCGTCTTTAATCAATCGAAAAAAAGTGGTATTCCTATTTCTAAAATTGGCTGGGAAGCGTTACCACACCCTCCATATTCCCGTGACATTTCGCCAAGTGATTACTACCTTTTTGTCTCTTGGCTGAAGCAAAGACAGTTAAAAACTAGATTTCATGTAATAGATGCAGTCAGTCAATTTCTAGATTTAAAATCCACAGAGTTCTACAATAACGGCGTACAAAAATTGGTGTCACGTTGGCGAAAGTCATTAAGTGTGATGTTAATTACTTGGATATATAATAGTGTATTATTGTTTCTTAATAAATCCTTATATTTTACCATCAAAAACCGCACTCGCTTATTTGGTTACCTGATACCAGTCTGTAAGTGCGGTGAGTTGTTCAAAAAAAGGATTTTAAACGAAAACCACTAGAATAATGTCCGCGCAATTGGGGCATATACATACGGCTTCCAACATCAAGTGAGTACCAACTAGTAGATGTACATTTTTGGCCCTCATTTGAGACATTTTCTAGATAAATAACAACAGATGTCTAGATGAAGAAGATGCTATTTATAGGAAATAACTAAAACCAAACGAGATGTTAGTTTAAGATTTAGTATATTATATTTCTTCGGAAACTTAATAAATATTGTTTTCCTTACAGCCACCTCTTTTCAGCTACATATCAAAATCAAAGTGGTGTCATAGAAAATCGAAAAAAGGTACTTCATGTTAAATGAATTACGTTGAATTAGGATGCAATTGTGTGATCATACAACAATTTTTATTCCGCAAGGGCCTGATATCAATGTCTACTACCTTCCTTACAATTAAACACATTAATTAGCAGTACATTTACATTTTCGTTTGGAATGATTTTCTTCACAAATAATGTCCTTGAATTGTGACAAAATATGAACTCTTTTTTATACTTTTGATTTTTCAATTAAAAGTAGTGCTAAAAATTACCACCAGCATCCAACTCTTCGCTTCAAAAGTGTTATGTCGAGGAGGTCGTTATTTCTTAAATTTTCATTGAGAAAGCACAATATTGTATTGTTTTATTAAAATCTCCATGCTGTAACATCTTTATCGTTGCTCGATCACAAGATGCATATGACAAATCTAGAACAATACACGTTGCAGTATGAAGAAATATTTCCTTATATTGTTGCCTGGGGTTGCGTGGCTGCTGTTGCAAATGTAGGTCTACGACATCCTCAACGTTTTGCTGCGTAAACACTATGCGATGTCTTTTAGCTTTTCTCTTGCAGACACTTTCTGATTCTCAAAACCGAGATACAAAAATTGTCCCACAGCACTGATAAAAAATCTAGAAGTCACTAAAATATTACTCAAAAGTAATCACGTTATTTAATTAGATAAAAGTATTGAATCGACTGATAAGGAAAGTACTTTTTGCATATGGTCGGCCAGTTGGATCAATCTATATGTAGCACCTCAACACCGTATATGGTCGTAATAGATGCATTATTATTACTATTATGACCATTACTTAATTAGAAGGGAGCCGATTCGAACATTTAGCGTGTGCTTTTATGTTGAGCAACTTTTATACACGTTCTAAACTCCGGTGTTTATTTTGATTGAAAAACTTTTATATTTCATTTATAAATTTAGAAGTATTTTTGATTTTACTATCTACTATTTCTAATTTTGATATTCTTAATAGCAAATGTTAATTTTCGTTAATATCCATCTCACATTATTAATTTCACTATGTGCATACTATTGAGCTTATATTAAGTACAAATGTAAAATTCCTTTAACAATCATGCTTTATTGTGCTTAGTTAATTTCAACGTTGAACTAGTAACAACGAAGTAAAGCAACACGTAATAAATCGGGGGATACGGATTTACATACGTGCATCCAAATCGACTAGAGTGACTATAGATCGTATCAACCTACGTATGCTGTATGGGATATAATAGCAACTTCTATCTCTTACTATCCTTAGTTGTTGTCATTAGCGCTATCTTCACTTCCGATTGCTATGTTGCAACTTATTTACATAT
>JARFOC010029303.1:0-31632 GCA_031763485.1 Osmoderma eremita
TATTCCCGAAACACGTGTCGTCCCGAATTAATTAATACTTGTGCGGGAGGAGTAATCCGAACAGTGTGTTTATGTTTATTTAAGAGAAACATCATAAATACAGAAAAAAAGTCGAAGATTTCTGATTGTTCTGCTGTATAATTTTCCCTAGAGAAATAACTCGTAGTTTGACGTTACATAATTTATTTGTATCAATACTGTTCGGATTGTAGAAATTCTGGCCTGATTAATGGAATAAGAATTTTAACTGAAATTTGTTCGGATTATTGGATGTTCATATTACCGCATGTTCGGAATATAGAGATTACACTGTATATATACTGGATGTCTGTTTAAGAAAAAATATTTTAACTTTCCAAAATAACCGCCAGGAGGCGTAACTAATTAGGTGAATTAAAAATTCGCATTTTTCCCTAAAATAGATAAATGTGTATTGTTAAGAACAAAATACTGAACAATTTCCATTTAACTTTTAACGTAACTCTCCTATGAGAGGTAGGGTGGAAGGGGATATGTCTGCATAAGAAATCAGTCACAACTTCGGTTTACATTAACGGATTTTAATATTTCTCGTTAGAAACAGAATTTTACAAGGAATTGATGCGTATGTAGTAGGGAATTGTGTAGTTACTCAAAGGAGTATATAGGAATATATAAATATTTGTCTTTCCTTTAAAATTTCAAATGGAACAATATATCATTTATATCATAATGTTAAGCAAATGAATAACCGAAGAGAATGACAACTACAAATTCCTACCTTTCATTATTACGAAATTATAATTATTAGAAAATCTTCGAGAAAAATAAAATTATTGAACATAGATTCCTGGGAATTCTTTTATTTTCGTTTCAAATAGTTTTGAAATTTTATATCTTGTCTTCTCCAACATAATATTAAATAATAGGAATTAATAAAAAAATATATTAATCAAATATAGAACAAAGAAAAGAAAGAAGGTTGAAGTTCAATAAACTTCAACCTTCAACCAATGTTCAAAATGTCCACCATTTTTCAATTCGTCGGTTAGTATAGAGCACAACCACTTCAATTCAGAAATTACATTTATCCTTAGATCATATATATTACATGGATACCGCTATGTTTCCAACATATCACAGACATATAAAAGAATCAGCATTTCTGTCTAACAACGGTTATTTGTATTTTCTTATTCGCACCTGACCACGCGTGGACCACGGCGTGAGAAGCGCGCGAAATTTGAATTAAATTTGACACATCAGAGATAATACCAGCTCTGACGCATAACCTACTTTTTAAATGTCAACATAAAATAGCTCGCTCATACAGATTGATAGACAACAGTAGTTGACATTGACCACAAATTGACAGAAGTCTAACCTAAATCTAGTGGCACTCTGTGTAATGTCTGTTTAATAAATTGTGAAATCGCATACGTCCCATTATAAACCGCACGGAATCCGCATGCATTTCCGTTTACGGTTCTACATGTGGTCAGATAAGGGATAGCTACATATAATGTTCATATGCAAGATAGTAATGGCTCGAAAATCGTAGATGTACATGTTGTAAACAGTAACGTATATAGTCTGATATGGTGATAGCGGTATCCATGTAATATATATGATCTAAGCACTTATCGCATTTGTGATTCGCTCAATCATATTTTTACGTGCAGTTGGCCTTTTATGATAGACTGTATCTCTTATTCGACCCCATAATTAAAAACAAGTAAGATCCGGAGATCAGGAGCCCATAGAAATAAACTTCCTCTTCAGTCCATCGATTGGGGAACTCTTGATTTAAATGCTCTTGAACGTTTTGTGAAAAGTGGACGGGACATTATGTTCGTCGTGTTGATACCACATATTGGTTGGTAGCAGCTTTCCTATTAAATGGACGAATCCACATTGGATTTTTACACAGTTAAGTGGTATTTTTCTTTCTCACTAGGTATACACATTGTATAATCTAGTACTGTAAGATCCGGAGATCAGGAGCCCATAGAAATAAATTTCCTCTTTCGATCCATCGATTGAGGAGCTGTGGATTTAAATGCTCTTGAACGTTTTGTGAAAAGTGGACGGGACATCATGTTCATCGTGTTGATATCACACATTGGTTGGTAGCAGGTTTCCTATTAAATGGACGAAATCCGTATTGGATTTTTACACAGTTAAGTAGTATTTTTCTTTCTCACTAGGTATACAGATTGTATTATGAATATATTATGTAAAGATATTATAAAAAGATATATGAAAGAATTGTATACAGTGATCGCTGCTTTTAGTTTAGAAGAAAACTGTGGTCTAGGAAATTAACAAAAGAATTGCCCAACGCAAAACATCTAAAATAATTTTGGAAATTTTTCGAGAAAACAAGACCAGTAACTTGAGTTAGAAACAAACACACGGCAGAGGGGGTGGTACCTTGTCACGAATCTCTTGCACCGTAGACGTTTCTATACTAGACTTGCGCATGTTTATGACTAATTCAAGTATTTGTTTCTCGGTACTCGTGGGGGTGGTAATAACTGGTGTTTGAGTGCGAGGCTTCTTCCTCGATTTAGCTGAAGCTTCAGACAAAGTTGAATCTGGGCGTTTACGTTTCGACGCGTCAGGAGTTGTACTACACTGAGGTCCAGGTGTTTTCCTTTCAACTAATACTTTATTCGCGGTATTAATGACACGTTGTCATTCAACTTTCACGACTTCTCGTTTCACCTTCATGATAGAAATCCCAGGACACTTTAACTTAAACTTTTCCAACGCACTACTTCCGTCCACGGGTTTGTCCTTGTCTTCTATCCGCTTAAGAGGAGGTTTCCATTCTCCAACTTCTCTGATATCCAAGACCACGTTCGGTTGGATGTGGCACGATTTTTGGCAAAGATTGTGTGGTAGCTTCAATTTCGGGTACTTCTTGATCGATCGTTGGATGCACAGCTAAATTCGGCGCATCGATCTTTCTGGATATTATGGGTTTACTGCTACTTCTGACTTTGCTAACGGTTGTGTCAACATCCTTTGTGAATAGCTCGTTTAAAATCGTATGATTTAACTTGATTATATCCTTGATTTTGGAATACGCTTCGATGTAGTTATTCTTACATTTTAGTTTTTTCTAAATTAAATATTTATTTACTTCTTTTAGGTAAAAAAATACTACTCAACAGCTCAACAATAACAAGAAAGGAGATTGTTTCAATAATTGATACTTTGCATCATTCCAGACACTTGTGAATATAAACATCGTAAGAAGTAAGAACACGAAGTTCTTTTATGTTATGGAGTCGTCATTTATATAAAAATCTTCGTAAAAGGCATCTCTCCTTCTCCATCAAAAACCCCGTATTCATCTGTAGATTCAATATTGTATAAATTTACGTTGCCTAACTTTAATATAAACCCATTTGCCGCCGATAGCTTAGCTGTTCCTTTTCTCCTATTTTTTCAAAACAAGAGACGTTGTTAACGAATTCTATACGTCGTATTTTCTTTACAACTTCGTTTATAAGTGCATTATTAATTAATTCCTAAAGTTCGTAAGCGCGGACGCCCGGTACGTTTTTCCCTATAACTATTTCTGATCTTTATCGAGTTTTCTTATTAAATCTGCAGAAGAACAAATGTACTTTTGTTTCTCTTTTTCGTCCGATGGTCGCAGGCCCAGCACACACCACGGAACTCCCTCTAGAAGTATAATCGTTATCAGTTTGTAACTTTTCGAACAACTATTAACAAAGTTATGATCCTTTCTTAGTTTCGTACGGGCCCAAACGTTAATGGCTTTAAGCTTTCTACGTGGACTGTGTATTAACTGTTAACCGTGGCGGTAGCAACGTCCATGTACGGTTGCTCCGGCTCTGTGTGTTTAATCTTATCGCCTCGACGTGGCAAAAACTCGTCGGAAATTTCGAGTGTACGACTCTTGTATTATATAACTTTCGGTATTCCGGCAACTACATCGTCTATAAGAGTTTATTGAATACCTTTCCTAACGAACTTAACTCTTTTTATACTTCATGGACTGCTGCTGGAAGTTTTTAAGAATTGCCTACGCGTTACTGTAGCACTTCAACTTCCTATATGAGGAAGGACACGGTGAATTATAGGAGATGGCGACATGTAGGAACATATAGCGATGGCCATCCGTCTATAAGTAATGTATTTCATTAAGCAGCGATGTCATATCGCGGATCACGAATGACCGACCCAATCTCCCGAATGCAGTCGTGCTACGCTGGTGGGGTGCATATAGAATACTAGGACTTGTCGTTGTAGTGGTTAGCTTAATATGCTCGTAACAGCTATGATTCGCGAATACCATTTATGCTGACGTTACTCAGGCGTCTTTTGAGATAGTTTATAAAAATTCACTATTTGATTTTAGATTTTAATAATTTGTCCGTTTCTTTTAACAAACATTTGCTGAAAGAGTAATATTAAATTTGCATGTGCATGGGGTTGTTTTCTTTCGAGGTACCTAATCCATTTTTGAAGAACATTTATCACTTAGAATGAGAAGTATTTGCAAGGTGATATTATTGAAAATTTTGCATGGATTCAAGATTTATTTAATGCCACTGCTTCATCTGAATTTACTGCAGTAAAAGAAAGAGAATCTGATTAAGCTGTTTTGTGACAATAATAACAATTAGTCTTTATTTGCTATAGTACATAAAGAAAAGTTATAAATCTAATTTCTCTTTTTTTAATAGCAAACCACAAGGTGGAGTTCAGACTTAGTCTGCTTTCCAACTAAAACCTTGATGCAAGTTAATGTGTACAATGAAAAATAATAGGTAATCACTAAACATAAAACCAAGTGTTCTTCTCTATGTACAAGCATTATGTATACTACATATTAATGTAATAGTTATACAACACACCAGCTCAAGCCGCCTACATTAATTTAAACCTCTTTTTAGACAAGCCTACTGGCAATAATTTGAGAGACTCAGGCAACGAATTTGTTGGAGTTTGAACAAACATTAGTATCAATCGCATATGTATTATATAGACGAGAT
The DNA here is from genome assembly GCA_031763485.1 of Osmoderma eremita. Classification (NCBI taxonomy): domain Eukaryota; kingdom Metazoa; phylum Arthropoda; class Insecta; order Coleoptera; family Scarabaeidae; genus Osmoderma; species Osmoderma eremita. The sequence continues at coordinate 5,013 of JARFOC010029303.1, forward strand.
ATGTAACTAGGTAACTGACGCTAGAACGAGTGAATGATGTTTTTAAATAGTGTAAACAAGAGTGTCAATCAACGTATACAATATAGACGTTAAGCTATCGAAAATCTTGTTTGATTCATAGAAAAGCCAAACCCCAACAGAATTAAGTAAGTAAGTAAGTAACGTTTATTGATTCAAAGGTGCCAAAGACAATAGAATCGGTCAAGACATAGTGCAAAAGACAAAAATAAACTAAGGCGCCTGTAAAGAAGCAAACATAAACCTAAAACTAAGGAAAACCGAAATAAACTAAGACTTAAACATAAACTTAAATAAATAAAATAATAATACACAAATGCAGAAACGAGCAGTTAGAACGACAAATATGTTATATCAAAGAAAAAGTTCGTCAATGGAATACTAACATTTACGAATTAGAAATTTCTTGACTGTTTGTCTAAATATAATACATTCCTTAAAATAAGATGGCAATGTGTTGTAAAGCTTTCTGCCTACATATTGGAGACCCCTAGCATAAGCATCTAAATGATGGGCGCGTACATATAGAATGTTACAGTGACGAGTCTCGTATGCATGAACATTACTGTGTTTCAAGTACTGATCTTTGTTTTTATGTACACGGCAGAGAGCTTCCAATATAGAGAGAAGGTAGAGTTAAGAACTCATATGCGATAAAAATAGGCTTGCATGAATTTCTCAGCTTTATCCCACTGACGGCTCTGATAACTTGCTTTTGAGCTATAAAAACATCTTTTGCTGCAGAAGAAGTTCCCCAAAGAAGAACTCCGTAATTAAGCCGAGTTTGAATTTCAAAATAATACACGGGAAACAAGGGTTTCCAAAGGCAAACTAGATTTTAAGGTAAGGCATAGGAAAGCTTTTTGATGCAAGAGATTCGTAAGATAGTCACAGCGTTCATTCCACAACAGATTCTCCTGCACTATGACCGCTACGAACCTAGTTGAGTGCAGTTGCTGCAAAGGTTTAGTACCAACATGAAGGTGTACGCTGAAGAGTGTGAAATAATAGAGAATTACTTTTTTTGTCGTTCAGGCACAATTTATTTGAACAAAACCACTGCTGGACACGATCCATTGCTGCGTTACTTGCAATTTCAAACTGATCAGAGTCACCACGTGAAACAAGTATAGTGGCGTCTTCTGCGTATGTATACAGTAGAAAATCATTTACAAAGTTATATATGTCATTCATGTATAGATTGAAAAGCAGTGGCCCCAATACTGATCTCTGAGGAACCCCACTGGTACACTAGACTTGTATTGCCTCAGTCTGTTGTTTGAAAAATGCACAATGGTAACATATTGTATCCGCCCTTCCAAATATGAGTGTATCCACTCAGCAGCATTGCCTCGTATTCCGTACTCGTGTAGCTTCTGTAATAATAAGGAACACAATCAAAACCTTCGTTAAGATCACACAAAACGACAAGTGGAATATTGCGTTTGTTAATATTTTCTAGGATAATCTCATAAAAAGCTAATAATGCAGTACTAGTCGACCTGTTTTCTCTGAAACCGTGTAAATTGTCATTTAGTATTTTATGTTTTTTTAAGAAACTAGTTCAATCTATATGCAATACTCAAAAACTTTTTATTGAAATGGGCCGGTAATTTGTTATATCAGTTTTAGAGTTTTTCTTAAAAATTGGCACAACTGCGGATGTTTTAAAATCGTCAGGAAAAATTCCGTAAGCGAAGGAAAAATTAATGAGATGTTCAACTGATCGTTGGAAGTGTAAGTTAAAAGCTGTTGAGAGTTCTTGAGGTTCGTTGATCCTTTTATAATTGTACTTCTTCACTTTTCAGCCTTTTCAATTTTAAGAAGGACCGTTTACCACTACAGTTAGTGACCATCATGGAAAACCGTCTTCAATATAATTTTATTTTAAAAGGTGATATAATTCCGAGAGGCTATGAATCCTCTCCACTCTCACTATTTCGAACATCTCTAAGAATCTTTGTTTTAAGTATGTGTTCAACTGATCGTTGGAAGTGTAAGTTAAAAGCTGTTGAGAGTTCTTGAGGTTCGTTGATCCTTTTATAACACCGTGGATATTGTATATACAATAAATATTAAAGAGGAACGAGGATTCAGAAGGGAGATGTTTTAGTTGGTGAGATATGTTTACGAAAGCATGTAGTGGTGCAGTGCACATCTGTACGAAATTAAATTTTGTTATGCGAATATGGAGGCTGCGCTAACATTATTTTCCTTCAGAGGTTCTGCTGAGGATGGCAACTTAGTTGCCGAAATACGTGATCCAGAGTCCTTCACTCATCAGGGTGGGAAGGCAATTTTTTGTTTTTATTTTCAAGTGCCACTAATTTGGTAATTTAACAAAAGTAGATCAAGTAACAATGCTGCTAGCAAGTTAGCAATTTATTCAACAAATCAGTATTTTTAATTCAAAATAACTGAATAACTGAAGTTATTCCATACTTTAGGCGGGCGTTGTATATATTTCAGTGCTCAACAAAGATTTTTAGGAAAATAAATCCTAAACACTGGGGGTGGTAGTCCAATTTTTCCTAGGTAGTTTAATACTTACTTCGCTTTTTTGAGCGATCCCTCAGTGACAGTAATATCTCTAACCAGCAAAATCAAATTTCCTAACGTCACGGCGCCGGCAAAAAAAAGGCAAAAATGAAATTCATTTCGTAGCTTCCAAATAAATTATCGTCCCGATGCGGACATCGCCCCGACAAACTTTCATGTGGAAAGCAGGTACACGTACAAATTAAATACATTTTACTTTGGCATGTTAACCACTCGGAATGTTCCTGCTGTATATTATGCTTGTGCGATGAATGAAATTTTCGAAATTGTCCCGACGCGGAAGCCATATGTTTCACACATTTCGTATTTACTTTGTCGTACTGTTTTTTTTCAATTCTCTTTCTCTCTCGTTCGGCCCGCCCGTCCTGCTTAGGGACACCGTCTAATTTACGACGAAAATGTCCCTGGCATTTCCCTTCCGTACTGGTGGAGGCGAAGGCCCGTTTTGTGTTGTTTCGGGTAACGTTTATTAATTTTATTTAGCATGAGGAGCGCTTTGTGCTTCGAATTTTATTCTTCTGTTTTTTTTTTTCGTGTCTGCCATCTCTTTATCTCTCCCTCTCTCTCTCTCTACCCGTTCTGTTCTAATAGTGGCTGCTGCTGTCGTCAACGCCTCGACCGACCGCTACACGCCGCTCCATCGTGTGTCGTAAGTAAATAATTCCGAATTTTTTCCCCGGACAACGAATATTTCGTTTCCGACTTCAGAATTCGTGTGAGTTATGTGGAAAAAAATAGGGGGCGCAATATATACGTGAAATGCTGCTGCGGACGGAGTACCCTCGGCATATATGAAATGTGCTTCCTCTTAGTAAAAAAAAAATTAAATAGATTTAAAAAGGGCGTACACTGTTTTATTATTATCAAAACTAGGCAATGTCGTTCGTTTTTATTAAAGCATAAGGAAGGATTCCGATTCGATGCAGAAGCAAGGAAGAAAGGGGATTAAGATTTTACAATTAATTACATCATTTTTGCTTGCTTGGAAAAACGGTTTGTAATTTTAGATTTAGAAATATTGTTACGTCAATACCATTAAGCGGCTGAGTTGAAATAGTAGTCGTTTAGGAAGAAACACTTTATTGAGATTTTGGTGGATAACATACGCATAACATAAAAAGCTTTAAATCTTACCTCCAATGCTATAAGCCCACTTACCAAATACTATAGCGCATTCTACATCTATAACCACAAACGCTCTGCCACCTTCTTCATCAGTACTAATTCTTCAATGATCGCTTCAACGTCATCTGAAGTCTAAAATATTGGTAGTTTAATAAAATAATCTCGTTGATCTATCGACGGCATCAATTAAATTTAACGTTTAATAACTTCATTCAACATTTTCTTTAGTAAGTTATCTGATAAAATTCGTATGAGCCATACTAGAGTTGCCTTCCGTTAAAATTTTAAATATAAATTAAAGAATATACAGGTTGGTTGATTTTTCATAGTGCACTCACTATTTCCGTAAGAACCAAAGTATTAAAAAAAGTTCAGTAACATATCTGATACAATATGTTGTGCTCTTTCCAGTCAGGTAAGATAGACTTCCGTACTTTCAAAAACAGAAACCACCCTGTATTTTTTGCATATTTATATCGGTTATGAAATTCTGAATGCAGCGACACTTCTTCTCCTTAGGCAAGAAATAACAAGGGCCGTCTTTAGTGAAGTGGGGGTCCTGGGATGCATGGGGTCCTTTCAAAAGAAATTTAGAGTCGATATTAACAGCAACATGAGCGCCGGTATAGTTTATTTTTGAAAATTTACAAATAAATGCAAATATACTTAAAAAATCTATACCGATACAAGAGATACTTTCCTAAACTTTTGAGTAGCAAAATCACGAATGACATCTTCAAAGTCTATTTCCTTAAGCAGCTCGCTTCCAATGGACATCAGCGGCAAACTGTTCAATATTTCCTGAAGAATTGTACTTCTTCACTTTTCAGCCTTTTCAATTTTAAGAAGGACCACTACAGTTAGTGACCATCATGGAAATCCGTCTTCAATATAATTTTCTTTTAAAAGGTGATATAATTCCGAGAGGCTATGAATCCTCTCCACTCTCACTATTTCGAACATCTCTCAAATATTCTGTTAGCATACATAACTCTTTCGCGCTGCTGTCATTGTAATAGATTATAGCAAATTCGTCACAGCCACATCGATCCCTAATTAACGGTCTAGTTGACTAAGCAAAGAATTTATCATATCCTGACAGTAAACAATTTCGTTTGGCGAAGCGAATAATTTCGAATACTTTGGTATGTAAAGTAAACAAAACAATTTTTCACAGATTAGCTAAGACTAAACCACCAACCAGCTTGTAAACCTGGTAATAGTAATCGAATCTAGCGATTGGAAAATTTATCAACGATTCCGCTGGTGTCGCTAAGGTTTGGGGGCACCGTTGATCGCGAGGTCTAGGCTCTAGCCCAGCGAGCCTATGCGTAAAGATGGGGCTGTAAATAACGTCATAATAACAAAAACACAAATTACATAAGTAGACCACGAATCTATTGCACAAAACGAAAAACAAAAAGTGGAAAAGTATCCTACTGCAAGAATTGTTGAAAATGTCCACCATTTTTGTTGATGCACATCTGAGCTCTGCCCACTAAATTACGTCGACATTTGCGTAACATTTCCTGGGAAGCTAATCGAATCTTATTCTTTAATTCATCTACGGTATTAGACACAGTACTTTAAACCTTATCTTTTATAAAGCTTCACACAAAGAAACCCAACATTGAGAGGTCGATTGATCTCAGAGGCCACAAATGTGAGACCTTACTGCCAATCCATTCCAAATTCTAGATACAGAACATACGCGAAAATCTTTATTTCTTCTATTTCTTCTGCGCCATGCCAATGTTTGTTCCTGCTCCTTACCTTTCCTATTCTTTTTTTAAACTTTCATAACGTACTAGTGAATCGTGCAAATTTGAAAACGTATTATAATGTTGTTGACTTCAATCAGGGTACTGATGGGCGTATAAATTTGCTACTTGTCGACAGTTATCGTTCGACGAATAATAACAACGTAACATATCTATCAGCTTTCTCGGCATTTGTGAAACCCTTCCTTAATTGTTTTGTCTACTAAAACTAACAATAAATGATTGACTAATCGTTTTACTGTTACATAAAGTGACGTACAAATTGACAATTCATCCTTTCTTTTTACTTGTCAATCACATTTCCAAAGCCTACTTATATAATTTGCCTTTTTTATGATGTTATTTATTGCGAAAGAAAAGAAATAATAGCCTCGCTGCATTCAGGATTTAATAAATTATCTAAATATGCAGAAAAAAAACACAGTCTGTCCAATTTAAGAAAACCAAACGGTCACTTGCTCCTCTTTTGTTTTAGTATGTACAGTAATCTACGTGACTGGAAAGAGCAGAAAATATTGTATCAAACTGGTCTTTCAATTTTTTGAATACTCTCATTTCCACGGAAATAATGACTGCACAATGAAAGATCAACCCAGCCGCTATATACTAACAATATATTTTAATATCTTGAAAGTTTTAGTACTATCGTTGTTATTATGAATAAGTTCAGTGTACCTTACCTATATATATACTTTTATGAGTTTTAACCAAAACATATATACGTAATACATATACATGTATACATCAATTTACGAGATGCAAAAATTTGTATACTTCACAAAGGGGAATAGAAAAATCTATTCTGAATTTCGTTTATTTATGATTATTATATTCCTCAAGCGCATTGTAATTTTACTTTTCATACATTCCAATAATTAATCCAATCTAATTCATCTCATGGTGCATAGGTCTCGACCATCCAACTTCAGAAACTAAATGATGATGAAAGCAAAACCTTACATTAAACATCATATTATTGCGCAGCAACAACCCCACTTTTTAATAGAAAACCAATAGGACAGCGTATTATACAACCAGTACATATATAAAAGAATAACTAAAATATATGAAATACTTTAATGGTTCTAGTAGCATGTGTTTTCTAATTTTGTCAAAACTAGAAATTCGGGGGAAAATCACATGTAATTTGTGTATACCTATACTAATAACGTTTGAAACTCTACCAATTAACCAGAGTTGATGTTTTAGCTACTATATAGAATAATCGCGTACAAACAACTTCCCGCGAATTGATACACTCATGTATCACGCATTGAAGGGAATAAAAAAACTATTGTTCAAGTTTATTTTTGTCCCATATTCCAGTTATAAATTGGAAAAGTTTAATGAGCTTCGGATATTGTTGGAAGACCGCATCTTTCCCGTCTAAACCTACCCGAACTTTCCCAAAACCGTTTCGCCATATTACAAAAAAGTATTTACCTAAAAATAGCTATGTTATGTTATGTATACATCCAATTTTCCAACGGAATATATGCCCTTCAGGAGATATTTCGCGCAAAGGAAATGTATAGTAACCTACTTTATCCACCGTACTTGTTTGTATACTTAGAAAAGTATATTTTCAGGTCGCAAGGATCCGCAGCAATATTCCGAGTGGCGCCAGTTATGGTATCCGAACTTCGAGGAGTATGCCAAGTCCGAGGGGATTGTCGGTGATAACAACACCGTAACGAATATCACGGTGCAATTGGGGGCGACCGCTTATCTGCACTGTCACGTGCGGAGTGCAGCTGATAGAACGATCGTCGGAGCGGAGGTATGCAACTATAGAATGTTTGTTATTCTTTCAATTTGACGATAACCGCGTATATTGTTTTACACCAGCAATACACGGAAGGTCGGGTGGGAATACAAGCTGCAAGTATTTCGTTTACAATAATACGTAAACAGGAATGTTATGAGAACGTTTCCTTGAGTAAGCAAGTTTGGTACGGATAAGTTTTGTAACGCTAAAATAGTAGATCTAACAAAGTTTTGCATCGGGGTAATGCAGAGTGGCATGACAGTTTGTATTTAAAATAAACATAAAATGCGGGGAAAATTATGTTCTTATTAAAATAATAATTCTTCTAGGAAATCCGAAGATTGCATCCAAATAAGTGGGTAATAAAAACCTCCATCGAATAACACATTTAAAACACCGGATAATAGTTTTTTTTCCAGTAACTGATTTGACTTGTGGAACCCAAAGATTTAGAATTTTATATTTTATGATCAGAAAAATCCAGAGTGAAGTAGGTTATGTACAAAAAAAAAATCGAATGTACATAATCTACTTCGCTTAAGTCTATGATTTCTATTAAATTTTAAATGTGAAATGTTGCCTGTCAATAATTGTCAGAATCTGATATCAAAATAGTAGTTGGGGAAGGTGCGTAAAATGCTTCGAGGAAGGTGGTAGACAATTTCAACATCTATTATAATTTATTATGGTTTTATAATTATTTAAGGTATTATAATTTCTTATAGTTTTATAATATATTTATTATATAGTAACGTAGTCTTCAAAAAAAAAGCATGGTCCTATAAGACCACCAGACCAAATTTCACCCCATACACAAACACCAGAAGCGCTCAATTCTTTACTTATTATCTCATGAGAATTTTCAATAAATTGAGTTGTATCTATTAACACATCCAATTAAAGTAAATGATGCGTCATCAATCCACAATATCCTCAAACAAAATTGCAAATTAGCATTTATTCGAATTAACATCATTTCACAGAACTTCCGTGGTCGATACAGTAGACATTTTAGTAATCATGGTAGACTTGAGCAGAAAATATCTAACTGTAGGGATACTTTCATTTTGCTTTGACCAGAGTTTTCTACGCAACTTAGAGCTACTGAAACATCAAAAGTGCCAAAAACAATTAACCGTAAAAAGAAATGCCATTATAGGCGCATGGTTTATTGCTGGAATCACCATACTAGCTAAAGCAATGAAAGGGGCACAAGCATTAAAGACGAATTGTAGTTCCTGCCTACCAGGCGTCATCAGCGTTTCTCCTAATGCTAAACCCACTTTCATCGCTAATGCGTTGCCGAACTTATTGGGAAATATCCCAGCCATTTGCTTGCGCCACGACATACCCCATCTAGGGGGCACCGGTCAAACGCACAAGCCACCGAGACAAATGCAGTAGAGCTAGTAGTGCAGTACACTCCATCTAGTTGAACTGTCAGCCGGTCAGTCGGTTATGCAACCGAGGACACATCACCACACGTGGTACCTATAGTTTTTTCTTGTAATATCCCTCATTTACAAAAGAAATTGATTTAATTAGCGGCTGTCATAGATATATTTTATTTTAAAAACGCAGAATAATTATTACGAAATCGGGTTAAATAGAAACGTCACACTGATAATTTATAGCTCTTGTACAGACTTGTGGTTAGATAATTTTGGCGTCGACATTTAATCCATAGAGTTATTTAGCCCCTAATAATACCCGAAATCTTAACTAGATTTTGGCTTCTATCATGATCAATAACCTTTAACTGGAACGCATAGTATCCGGAGGGCAAGATAATAACAGAGAGTGGGGACAACTTAATTCGACCGGCTGGGCCCCAAGCACCATATCGCTAACTGGCTTAATAGAGATATTAGGTTTCACATCGATATATTTTCTGCACATTTAAGGGATTATTGTTTGCGTGTTTATTCTTAGTTTAAAATATGTTGGATTTGGGATCGCCCTGGGTACGAGTAGAATCTTGAACAATGTTAGTTAAGCATTTTATGTATGATGAAGTATTTTCGCTTTGATTTGCTCCATGAAATCAACTAAATCTTAGCAAAATATGGATTTTTGCTAAGTAATTTTGTATTACGTATTTTTGTAACACAGACAAATATCATAATTCTGTATAACTGGTTTGAAAGGTAATGATTCTTGAAAAACTAACCAAATAAATTTCTCTTTAATGATAGAGTTGGTAGTTTCTACTCATTATAACGTCACTAAGTTTCAACGAAATTACGACAAATATTATCATAATATGACCACTTATTGTTAGTAATACGAGCATTTGTAATGAGCTATCTCGAGTAAAGCTCCGTGATCTGGTCTCCATGGGCAGGTTCAAGGTCGTTTTCTCAAGTATTTATCCTTCAAAGTTGATAGCCTGTAGTCTAATATCCGCCAAGAGGCGTTGATTATAACACTTTGCTTGACATTTAATGACTAAATCACCAAAAAAGCATCCGTCCAAAGACGTTTGATGTTAAATTGAGTAATCTTTATATCTTGGTTTTTGCCTATTTGTTGAGGTTTAGCATTGTTAATATAACCATTAATTGCTTATTGGTCTATTTAAAAAATATAAACAAATAAACGGAGATTTTGTTTTTCATGTTGGCATTCCCAAGACCATGCGAGCATATCCCTTTTAATGAATTGATTTAGTTGCTAATGTGTTGTTTTAGATGTAACAATAAGCTATGTAAACTTGAAGATATTAAAACAGACAATTGATACCATATGTGATAGGCAAATGTAAATAGAACCATTGAGTTATCTAATAATTTACACAGAAAGCAAATATTTCCAAATGACGGAAACAAGGACTAGTTCATTAACTACTCCATCCATTATAGTTTGCTATGTTGAAAAGCTTTGTTTCGCATGCACTATTGAAATATCTGCCAGCAATACTACCACCCATTAATCACTCTTGTGATTATTACAGGCGAACATAAAAAAACCCATAAAAGCTCCAAGCTACAAGCAAAAGCTTGTAGCTTTTCAAGTTTTAGAGAACAAAAAATTGAATATTCAATTTTCCTGGCGGTACTTCAAAATGTTATAGTTATAAAACTCTAAAATAAATATGCTTTACTCGATAAACATCTGTGTCATAAAAACGCATCATTCAATTGTAAAAAAAAATATATTTTTGTAAACCGTAAAGATATAATTTATTGCCATTAGTATAAAACTGTTATGGTCACGAAATAATAGCATAGATTCTCCCACCAGATTTAATATTTTGTTGTCTTAGTTTGACGGCCAACGATAACATGCCTCGTTTTACGGTAAACGGTTTCCATAATCCCTCTTAAGTAAAGCGTAACAGTCCCAGTGTAATAAACATGAAGAGGATTTATTATTGAAGTTTTGCTTGGGACACGATTTTTTACGACACATTTCGACGTACGCCGTTTTAATAAAAGAATGTGATGATCTGAATGTTTGCTCTATATAAAAGTTTGTGGGTTATAATAACGTTCGGAAGATGCGTGTATATATGGGTGTTATGCAACTTATCTTATATTACCCACTTTTATTTCAATATAAACTGTAATTATATATAAAGAAAAAAATCAAGATTATATTGACATTTATTTATTTTATTTTATTTATTTATTTATTTACATAGTTAAACCTGCGTACGGTATGGTGTTATAAATTTTAATCGTTTTAGTTGTATGATTTTGCGCATGCTTTGAGCATTTAAGTCACTCCGTTCTCATATGGGATACTCTTCGAGTTCGGTAGTCATGTATCTCTTTACCTGTTTTTATATTCACGTTAATGTTTATTTCTTTATTTTCAATTTTATGTAGTAGTAAGACGTCTTTTAGTACTACTAATTGATTTACGTTTAATTCCTTTATCTCTTTATATATGGTTGTCGTGGGTAGGGCATGTTATATATCATTTTAAGACTTTATTTTGTGGTCGCTGTAGTTTTGAAAGTAGGTGTTTAGTCGTATTTCCCCAAACGTTAGTCAAGTATCTATTATTCGCTGTTAACATAGCATGACATTGGTTTTCTATATTTTATGGGTATCATTCGTTTGATTTTATTGATTGCAGCTACTGTCCCAGTATTCTTTGGTATGAGTTTGTGTATATGCTTGTCCCATTTTAAGTTGCTCTGTATTTGTAATCCTAAGTATGTGATGTTCTAGACCTGTTTTAGTTTATGGTTTATTTTTATTTTTATGTGAATATCTTGGTTTGTTTATGTATTCTTAAAAATCATAAATTGTAAACATCATGCATGTGTCGTCTGTGTAGGCATACATTCATCCATGTAGGGTTTCCTTGTGTAGATCGTTCGTATAGGGTATGTATAAAATTAGTGGAATTGTACCTCCTTGTGGTAGACCATTCTGCATACATAAGGTTCTGCGTCTATTTTGGTTACTTGCGTTCCCTCATTTATATAAGTTTTTATGAAATTCATCTCTTTGCCCGCAAATCCATAACAATCCATTTTTTCAATCAATTTGTCTTTCGATGTGATGTCAAATGCCTTCATCATATCTATGAAAACCGACCGTTACTACTATTTTATTGACTTCTAGTTCTTGTTTTATGCAATTTATTAGGTTGTATGCTGCTGATGTTGTTGAGGCTATCCTTGTTGAAAAGCATATTGGTTGGAACTCATTATATCATGTCTCTTTATATGCTCAACAATTCTAGTTTTTATAATCTTTTCAACAATTTTGTTAAATGTCTACTATTTGTTACACCATACATTTCTTGTTCCTATCCACACTATTCATTCAAGATAACATTTCAAGATAATTGAGTTCTGTAATCTTTAAATTCTTCCACTTTTATTTCAATGGGATACATTCATTCAACTTTAAGAAACCTTGATCATGTGCTCTCAATGTGATCCCTAACCTTATCTTCAGGTGTGTTCTCACTTTTAGACTTGGAGAGTTGTTTCCTAGAAAACCAAAAACGTACAAATGGTAGCAAAGATATCTGTTATGTTAAATAATTAAGTCTAAATAAATAAGTCAATGATTGGAACGCATAATTATGCAACAAATGTTTTGAAAACAATAAAACTATGAAAAGTGCAGAACAGACATTACAGATTAATGGTTTTTTGAATTCAATAGTGCTTTTTCACAATCGGTATCCCATAACCAAGATCAAGAGGACGGTTGTTGCAAATATTTGGTAATTTGTTACACCATACATTTCTAGTTCCTATCCAGACTATTCATTCAAGGTAACATTTCAAGATAATTGAGTTCTGTATCTCTCTTTAATCTTTAATTTCTTCCACTTTTATTTGTTAATTAATAGCTACAGCCCTTTAATTTCATCTTTTTTGTTTTTGGAAATAAGGATGGGTTGTAGGGAGACAAAAATTTTATTTTTGGTTTATGTTTTGGGCAATTAAGCACATGCAGAGGTACATCCAAAAATTGACTGCATGAATAAATCGTTGTAAAATGGCCTAAAAAGGGATTAATATCCTATTTAAATGACTCGTTTTTAGACACCCTACAGGTGTTTTACAAAAGCCTATACCCATAAAAAATTGGGTACAATTATTTTTTAAATCACCGACGAGAGGTTTGAATGACAAGTAAGAATATCTCATCATTTTCTCATATCTTTTATTAATTATCATAATTATTATTAACTGTCTATGTTTGCTAATACAGCACCGTTTTCTACATAAAACGGACTTTATTTGTGAAAAATAAAAATTTAAAAAACAAAAAAAATGGCTGGTATGGGGTACCCCGTCCCCCGTTATTAATTTTTTCCGAAAATAACTCGCGTATTGTAGTTCAAATTATATTCTACAAAAAAAAAAGAAATCTTTACAAATATTTTAAAATCACTAAAATCTTTAAGGGGGGCTGTACCCCGAAATCGGGCGATTAGGCAGAAGCAGAAAATTGTTTTGTTCTTAAACTAAGGTACCCTTAGACTCTGCCAAGTTTCATTTAAATCTGAATTTGACAGTTGCCCGTGTTCGCTTGTAAGTCGAAAAATATATAAAAATTGGCGCGCGTCCGTTTCCAATTTCGCCTTTTAATTTAGGTGCCCGCGGAGAAAAAAATTACATTCCGATGTTTTCCGGAGCAAGACGCGGTGCTGGGCGCAATTTATATGCAAATTCGTTTAAACTTTCACGACGTGCACCATAATTTCACCTTATACTACGCAATGGAATTCTGCGCCGCCGCTTTTAACCGCCTTTTCCCCCACCCCCTTATAGGAAAACAAAATAAATACTATCACGTACCGCAAATATTTATTCTCCCAGCTCTCCCAGTGTAAATAGCTCGTCGGGTGCGATGAGAGGTTTGCGGGTTTGGTCGTATGACGCACCCGCATGATTGCCCCTCTCGTCAAGTGCCGGCCGGTTATTTGGCGAATGGCGATAGAAAATTGCTGATGGTATTATAGGTAGAAGTATCACGAGAGCGAGCCCTTAATGTTACTGTAAAATCGTAAGGAAAATGCGATTAAAAAACCAAGAGAGGGAAATGAATGCGCGCCACGTATATGATTGCTTAGAATCATTTAAATTGGCCCATGCAAACGCAATTCAAGTCATGAAACTAGATTTACAAGAAAACAAATAAAAAGAACGGGCTTATAAAAAAGAACTTGGTATTATTTAAGATGGTGACAAACTACGTTTGACATGTAATAACTTTAGTTTAGGGCTGTGATTAGTGGGTCGAAAATTATAATTTTGAGGGCCGTCCAAAATGGAAACACACCATGATATGTCAGATGCAAAAGCTTGGAGAGCCATCAATTTGAAAGTGGATGAACACCAATGATTGCTGCTAAAGAACTTGGAGTAAGCCAAAGCGTAATTTCTAGACATTGGAATGGATGTTTGGATACTGGAAATATTCGCCGAAGAGAAACTCTAGACCGGCCAACCTCGACAACATTAACAACACCAAGAGACTGGCACGTAGAAATTATTGCAACCCAACTTCGAAGTAGGTTTGCTCTTACCACTGGAAGGCTAGTAGCAGTACAACCGATAAGAAATCGTATGCATTGCTATGGGTTATATGCTCGAATACTATTTGTATTTCTCTTACTCCAGAGCATAAAAGAGTCCGTAGAATGTTGGCTAATGAGCATATGGTAGGTAGTGACGAATTTAGATTTACGTTGCAACCAGATAATAAAAGTTGGCGTGAATCCAGCGCACGCAATAAACCAAAATTTGTCCTGAACACGCCTCAATATTGTTGTGTTCTTGTAAATAACATCCTAATACGTACCTATGATGTGTTTATTCCTATCGTGTTTACATTACATCTGCAGGTCGTATCTACGTCCCCGGATGACAGTAGTGCCAAGCTTACACAACATCCGCCTTTTTGAGCTTTGGTAACAATACATTCACTTACAACTAGATAATATATAAACAATAAACTAGTTTAAATTACATAATCATCCAACCAAAAGGGTGGTTGTCGCACTCTTGATTGTCGTGCTAAATGACCGCTAATAATAGATGGATTAACAGTGACAATTTGTTGACATGGTTCATGTGATTCTATTATATTCTCATTTGCCTGTGGTACTTCAGCAATCTGATGAGAATTTCAGATATTTTCGGGAGGTTTCTGTGGGGTTAGAATTTGTGGAGGATTTTGGATGTCGTGGTCATGAATGTATGGAGGGGGAATTAAATGCCATCTGTTACGTCTGTATATCCCTGAATCGGTATCATCAATGTAAGATCGCGGGCTACTCTCTTCTCTAACTATTTGCCCATACTTTCGGATATCTATAATCCACACTTTATCCCCTATTTGTAGTTCTGACAAATCCTTTGATCGGTGTCCTTTATCGTAATAATAGCGTTGCTTTTCTTTACGATCATCCTCATAATTAAGTATCTTTGTGATGTCTGTCTCTGATATTCCTGAAACTAAATTTCCAGATAATTGAGATAATAATGCCTTTAATTTGCGACCCATCATTACTTCACCTGGAGAATATCCATTTCCTAAAGGTGTTGCTCGGTAGTTTAATAAAGCTAAAACCCATATTTCTGTTCTTATTCTTTTTTATGACATTTTTTGCTGTTTTGATTGCTGCTTCAGCAACTCCGTTGGACTGGCTAAAATACGGAGAACCAATCACATGTTTAAAGTTATATTTCTTGCTAAATTTCTTAGTAAATTTGAATTGAAATTGTGGGCCATTATCTGATCTAAGTTCTGTCCATATCTCGCAAACGTATCTTTGACCTTTTCAATGACAATGTCTTCCGTAATTGTTGTAAATGACATCCAAATACGTATCTTTGCATGTGTTTATTTCTATCGTGTTTACATTACACCTACAGGACGTAACTATCTGCCCGGGTGGCAGTAGTGCCATCCTTAGGTACACATTAAATATGAGGGTGGTTGTATAATGGCATGGGAACCTTTATTAGTAGAAAATCAAGCTCTCACTGGCCGGAGATATCTGAATGCTACTCATTGTTCTTTCGTAGGCAGTAACAATAGAAGAACAATTCATTTTAATGACGATGACACTCGTCGCCGTAGAGCAAATATCCTGAACAGTTGGTTTCGTAAAGTTGGTATAGATAGACTGGAGTGACCAACCAATTTTCCAGATGGTAATCCGACGGAAGACACTTACGAAGTTTTGTAAAAATTATTGTGTTACTGCAAGGAAAATACCACGGAGAACGCTGTAAGAATTACAAATTGTTATCAGGGAGGAATGGAATATGGCGCCTCAAGAATTGTTCAACACTCTACTCCAGTTATCGAGATGCCAAGCATTTTTAGCTGTTCGTGGGCATCATATGCCTTATGAACCTTACTTCTTGTAAGGTTATTACAAAAAGAAATAACAATAGCATTTTGGGCAAACTAAAAGCAATGAATAAGTGCTTAGAACTATAGCCGTTTTCTTGTGGAACATGCGCATAGGCGAAAAAATCTATTTGAGAGAAACGATATCCCTTCTGCATTGGCCGATCCCTTTATTTCTTTTCAAATAGCCACCATTCGATTTTAGTTTATTCGATGTTGATGGTTCCAACTTACAAAACAAGAAGTAAATTTTGCTTTACTGCAGAGACTATTGACAGTGTGGTACATACACATTTGAAACTAAATGATACTATTTGTTCTTGAACTCAAGAATCTCACATAAGTACAGCATTTATTGACGAGCACATTTCAAGCTATTTTAAAATGTTCCACGCCTTCTAGACCATTATATTAATTATGAAGTAAGCTAATTTGAGGTTAGATCATAAAATATGAAGTAAAAGAAGAGAATAATCAACAGAATGAAAATCAAGCAGAGGCTTAGAATTTCATTCACCATTTCTCTGCAATAAAAACCATTATAAATCAACAAGCAAACCCAAACAATGTTACGTAATAAATCCAATTCCTTCACTTCTTTCATTATACCATGATTTAAGTTTAACAGTTTCATAAACGTAACATATTTTCCATTCTTGAAAGCGCACATCAATTACATCCTGTTGAAATGATAGCTATCGCGACGGGAGACGGCTTGAATATTAGATTTAAAACCCGATGTACCACTCCACACTATATCTCTACCTGCAGAATCGCTGTATTACTATCAAAGAGCAAAAGCTTCCTCATTGCACGAACAACACAATTTCCCTTCCCATGTTTCATACTTGCCGTCGTGCGAAATTTAAAATTTATGTTGAATAGAATACGTAATACCAAGGGGGAATAGTGAGTTCCGGACACATATGGTTCTTATAAATAATCTAGATGCTCGGTAAATTTCGTAATATATATTCTTCTTGGCTTTCTACTTATCTTATTGCCGGAAAATGTTCGCTATCGTGGTTTGAAAGTAAATTCTGATGCCAATGTGAATACAGGATTCGAATTGTTGTGGTTCTTATCTCGGGAAAATGGTAACCATCAAAAGTCATTCTAGCTATAAAGGATTATTTAACTGGAACGCGGATTTGAAATGCTATCATGGTATCTAAATAAGAAAGTGAATAATGTACAGAAGAAATTTAAGTGGCATATGCGTTGTCGCATCTAATCATCAGCAAACAAGAAAATACTTTACGATAACCATCGGATACATACCAGTGTATGCAGCTTTCCAAAACTTCAATACATCAATTACTCGAATAATTCTCCAATAACACGAACGATAGCTCTCTCTTCATACATACTGTATTACACAGCCTAAACTGCGATAATAGAGAGTAACATGATTCGCCCGCAGCGATAAGAGCAACTTATTTTAGTCTGGACACCATTGATAATACATACTAGAGATAGGCAACTCTTCCATACGGTGTGTGTTATAAGTTGGAAGCATTAGTTGACAATATCATTCATGTATTAGCAATTAAGACGCAATCACGTATATAGCTTACAATATGTAACTATTTGTAGACTCTAAAAGTATAATAAATAAATAAAGTGTTATATTAAATACAAGTGTTATATTTAATAAAGGTGTTATATATAAAACGTAAGGATACGATAGTTTGTTAGTAGAATCAGTGCCCTCTATTGGTACGTTCAGGTACTAAAATCCTTACGCGGTAAAATTGGCATTGCTCATTTATATTCTTTTTTTACCTTATTGATAATAGAATATCTATTTATGACAAAGAATGGGTTGAGATTGTAAATAAAACGTGTATTTTCAAAATACTTTATAGTATATTTATATTACAAATAGAATTGCATCATTTTCATTAGTACATTATAATAAACAATTAAGCATTTTCTATAGTAAACATTAAAAATTAATGTAATACACAAACACCCAGAAGAGAATATAATAATTATGGAAAATGTGAGCTACAAACAATGTTAACGTTATAAAATGCTATACTGGGAAAAAATTATTTTATTTATTATTACGATAACACTTATTAACCCAAGAAAAATCATTATATCTTCAATATCACTCTATCACATAACTCTCAAAAGTTCCTTCACCAATTAATAATATAATATATATCTAACTTTTTATAATACAAATAAGCATATAGTAGAACTAACTTACTTTGGCTGCCTGGTAATAATTGCGTAGGGAATGCATTCTTCAGCAACAAATTATTAGATTTAATTACTGTTTTCTCTAAATGCAACTGGCAAACTTTGCGAGACATATATTTGCATGGGAGTTAACTATATGAAATCTGGTTTGCTACAGAAATTTCTCCACTTCTCAAACATCTCAAGATACCTCACCGGGTCAGGAAATCTATGCCTCCACGATAATTTATCCTCACATCCCAGCAGCGACATTTAAGATGTTAAATTTTCTTAAATAATTCCACATTCTGTATATGGGTAACTTTCTTAATATTAAAGATACAATATCGGCTGAATGGATAAAGTTGCTCAGAAAATAGAGTTATATTTGATGCTAGTGTCACATTTGTTATCCAGTGCAAGGTTTGTGAGAATATGTTCACAACCCCTTAAGATAAAATAAAGGTGAAAACTGTTTCTAGTACAGTTTTTTATGTAGAAAAATCCATGGCACTCTTTATTTTGGAGATGTAATACAAACTTGTATTTTTTTAAATGGAAGTAATAGTTGGCCATGGTTTCATTAAAATGCTTATTTTTTTCTGATTTCATTGATATAACATTTGGTATGGCTATCTCTTTTAGATTTTGATTTGTATCGAAATAAATAATTATTATTTCTATTAATTCTATTCTATTAATAAGTAGGCTTTGACTAACAAACATGACAAACAAATACATGTAGTTGTCAAAAATTAAAGGCTAAGTATAGATGAAAAAAAAGTAAGCATTTAAATGAAACCATGGCCAACTATAACTTCCATTAAAAAAAAATACAAGTTTGTATTATATCTCCAAAATAAAGAGTGTCATGAATTTTTAAATCACATTACTAGATTCTACATAAAAAAAACTACACTAGAAACAGTTTTTTTTATCTTTAAGGGTTGCAAACATACATATTTGACGCTGAAGTTTTTGGAAGTTTTCAATTTCTCTTGATTATCTTACAAATCTTAACAAATATGACACTATAGCATCAACTATTACTCTATTTTCTGAACAACTTAGTCCATTTAACCGATTCTGTCATATAGTAAATATTAAGAAAGCTACCCATATACGGAGATAGAAAATGGGCAGCCTGTATATCTTACTTATCTTATTTCTTTCACAACAATGGTATTGTCTCTTTATTTTCCTTGGGGGCGATCGTTTCATACCCATTAACTTCTCAGCACATGTATTCATTTCATTCTCAAACTCAGTTGTGCTGTTACAAACTTTTTATCCAATGCATTTATTATATAGGTACTACATTATGCTTAATTTCATAAAGAATGTTTATAATTACGTTATATGTATGTTCACATTATTAACCTCTTAGTTTTCTATGCAATTTTCATCATGGAGAAAATTTGATATGCCCTTTATCAGTCTATAAAAGCTAATCAGCACTTCATTATGAAACCGCATATGAGTAGGCAGTTCTTGTAATTGTGTCTGTTTTCTGTAGTATATCGGATCATTTTTTATGCGCTGAGTTTGTGTAAAATCGAGTGACTATAGGACCATAGCTGCATAAACATTTGTATTTCGTTGTGTAACATGGTTTTGTCGACTACTGTCAACTATTCGTTCGATTGTTGTCTTTATGTTATCAAATCTAAGCACCTTCATGCACAATTACCGATTCGGTGTGGCACATATAAATGGCAACGAACCTTGCCGATCTATTGTTCGTATGTTACGTCAAACAGCTTCGGATGAACTGCAAAAAAGCGGCGATCGACACGAGGAACATCCATTTACGTTCGCACCACAGGAAATATCCAAGGCGAACACTCAAACGGACGGTGAATTGTGGGCATTCAATTTCTCTCAGTATCTACCTATGTACCCTCGTTTCCAGCGGAGTACGTTGGGATCAGGAAATGGACAAGTACGCGCGTTGTCCACTATGCTGTAAGTATCACACGCATATACGGTGGAAAATGTGAAAGGCGCTATTCAATTCGCTGAGAGTTATGGATGAAGGCCCGAATGGCATCTCTTGCGACAGTGGAAAGGTGCGATGACAAGTCTCGCCTGTAGTACGAACAGGAGATGATCTCTTTGAAGTAACAGAAGTGTAAGGGGATTAAAGGGAAATGGAACTGCATAAATGGATGTGGTCGTTTCAATTATAGATGTGATTGAAACGATGTATTTGCGAGACTGCAGCGTTAGTCTTTATATTAACAAATGTAGGAGCAGTGGCGGCTGGTATACAGGGTATCTGATTAAGGTCGGCCACTGGCCATATCTCGGCAACCATTTATTTTATAACCTTTCGACAAAAATCTTGATAGCAAGGGTGATAGAAAATTTCAACAAAAATATTTTAAGTTTTTCAAAATGATCGCCAAAGGGCGCACCTCTTCAAGTGCATTAAAAAAAACTACAATTTCCCCTTTAGTTCAAACTAAATATCTATAAGTTGAAGTTATTATCAACAAAATACTGAATTGTTGTCACAATAATTAATAGCGACTTTGGTTAACTTTTCCATGATTGTGTTAACCTTCAGAATATATTTTTTTTAGCGTAAAGGTAGATGTGGCACATATCTCAGCGCAATCTACACCAAATAAATTCTTTTAAACAATGCTTTCCCCAACACATTCCTTCCAACTCGTCTGCCACTCTACCATAGCATCTTGACGGCTTCCATCTCAGACTGCAACTTAATTTAAACTGCAAATTTAATTTATTATAAAATATATTCCTAGATCTCGACAGTTCCCCTATTACTGTCTGCACACATTGGGTTTCGTGGGCCTGATCTCTCTTTTCCTGTTTCACGAATTACTTCGCTCCAGATATCACGGGCCAAATCCCACTTGATTGAATTTCCTCGGTGCACCATGCATGTCCGCCCATCACTAATAGAATATTAAGGGTACGATCTACGCGAATGCATTCACGTATTACCGGGGAAATCCCCCGGCTACGGTAATTTTAAAATACGCTGCGTATCTTACCGGGCCGCATGTAAATTTATGTATGTAGCCGAGGTGGGGTAAGCCATCCGTTGGGAACTTGAAACTAGTGGTAGGTACCTTAGGTTAGCGGATTGGAGTGAGGAATTTATACATGAGGAATTAGGTAGGTACTGAGGTGCATTCGGTATTGCAAATTCGGGAACGGGTAATAAAATCGATGTTAATTTAACATCTAGTTACCATAGATTCAAAGAGATATAAGAAAGTGGTGGAAAAATTTTCCGACGATAGATTTACAACTGTAGCATGTGGTACGAATATCTTTTGTCTGCGATCTACTACCATGATAATTTCTGCACGAGCGTTTTATTAAAAGATAATATTGCTGTGGACATTCTAGCCGTATATTTCCGAAATGACGTTATGTTATTTCCAAATGATAAAGGGGCTATCCAAACACAAGTTAAATCGATTCCATGCATAGGAATCGTATGTAATATACGAAGGTAACGGGTTCAGGATTTATACTGCTATTGGAGAAATTCCCGGAAAAATTGGAAAAATTTAGATTTGCGGCAAAAATATATTCCAAGAAGAACTATTATTATTGTATTATCAACATCTCAACATCTTCAATAATTTTTACAAAACACCTAATAATCAAAATAGTTCTAATAAATTTGGTATCATTGTCAGTAATTTTGCAAATTGTTATTATGCAGTTACCTGCATTTTATTATAATGAAGTTATTATAAGTTGCCATCCTCAGTAGAATCTTCAAAGGAAGATAATGTTAGACGTAGCGTTCCGCGAGATATGCATCCACAGAACACCACTTGAATATCAATACCTTTCGGCTTATAATCTATGTTTATACAGCATGACGCATTAGTGTGGCAAAGCTCGATATATCCGATCTCGATATATCAAAGAAAGTTATTTACGAAAATTGTAGATAGTCTTAAATTTAACATTTTAAAATTATTTTCATATATACAGGCTGTTTCATGTCACCAGGGTGAACCGGACATACGTTTTCTAAAATGGATATTATTTGGGATTTAGGTTAAGCTCGTGCCTCATACCCCCAATATATAATTTCATTGAATTGTGTGTTTCACAAGTTACGGTCAATTTTATATGCAAATCACTGTATGTTTAAGGTCTTGTATACTGCAAACAACACGGTCTGAAATTTTTCTTTTGCAAACATAGATTTTTGATATTGGTCCACTTTTATGGCAAAGTGACATTTTTTCTAAATTGTCAAATCTGAATACAGGGCGAGTCAATACTCAAATTTAAATGGATCAGCCTGTATTTTATATCATAAAAAGGAAGAATAGTTTAGTTACTTCCATTTCTATTAAACAAAGTATCTAAAGTATCTTAAGTCTTTTTATTGAAGTGAGATTTTTATAAATTATTTTAATATAACGAGTTAATCCTGGAAAAATGACAGTCTTAAGTCTTCATTACTAGCTAGCAGATTATGTAATTGGGCAACATTTTTTGGAGGGACTAGTGAATGGTCAAGTTTAATTCAACTTTTTAGAAAACCATTTACCGTTGTTATTGGAAAATGTTTCCCTAAACGTTCGTCAAAGCATGTGGTATCTGTACGATGAAGCTCCGTTACTTCACACTAGGTTAATACACGACCATTTCCTTGAAAGATTGACAAGGAGAGGGGAACCAATTGAGTGACTAACTCGATCACCGGAGTTCACTAAAATTGACTTCTTTGTGTGGCTATAGTAAGAAAAAGCTTTGTATAGCAAACACAACTACACATTTATTATAGAAGTACATTGTAAACAGTTGGGTTAATTAATTAAATGATAATCATTAGTGTAAGTTATACATGTTTGTATTTTGTAATTTTATTAAAGATCAACTGTCATTTTTCTATGACTTACTTACTTACTTCACGGTTCGGCAATATTTCTGTGTTACATATAGTTTTGCGTCAGGTATTTTTGTATACTAACTCAAAGATAGAGTGATTTAACGACCATTCGAACACAGGAATAATTTCACAAACGTACATACATGAAAGTAGTTGTGTAAGATAACTTCTTCCGTGTTTGGACCGTGTCATATTAGAGATATAGTATCTCGACGTTTTGCCCACAATCATAAGGGGCTTCTCCAGGAGAAAAGAGTAGGAGAAAAGAAGTTGAAAGTAAGTTAACATAGTGGTTCCTATGATATAGTTTACATTGGTGAATGAGACGTCTTTGTTGTCCACATCTTCTTGATAATTTGACAGAAAAATTGATTGGTCTATTGAAATCATCAAATACCCTAACAACATTAATCGGGGCACAGGTTATCCAGTCGCGACATTTGGGACTCTGTCATTGATAGTCGCGGTTCCGCATAAGAAGAAAAACTAAAAAAATATAAAGCATGATATCAGATTACAATTTGAAATAACTATAAGAGAACTATCAAAATATTTTACTGTTGAGCCTATCTAAAAGAAAAATAAAAAACTGCCAAACCTCGAGGGATGCAACTAAAATTATCTGGTAACATGGGGTTACGGGAATCTCTGAAAGCGTGTTACATATGATGTTGGTGGAATAAGCCTCCCACAATTATTGCATCCGCAAATCTTTTCTTATGACGGGTAGGCTTTCGAGCGGATTTAGTAGAATATATTTCTATGTTCGCGACATAAAACTGCGAGCCAATACTAATATTAATACAACAAACTGAAATGTTATCACAATGGATGGTCAACACTACGACCTTCCATTGATAGAATGAACACAATTTTCCGTTATTACGCGAACGTTACAGCAAATAACGTGGGTTGCATGCTTAACATTTTCGTTTAGAATTTAAGACATGAAGATAGTCCTAATGCTATTAGGAGATAATACAGGGTCCGGGAGTGAAATCTGGTTTTTGATGAGGGGTGACACAAATAATTTTTAAGAAAAAAATATTTATTTTCTTACGAAGATACAGCAAGCGCGGAAATTTTCGTTTGGATAAAAAAATTGTTAAAAAAACATTGCCTGTGATAAATTATGTCGTTTAAATGTCGACAACCATTTTCAACGCATTGTACAAGTTTCTATGTAACGTTAACCATCACCATAGACTAACCATTGCAATCTGCAACATTGGGCGAGGTATGGCATGTCGGCAAGGCCACGTCGCCTTGACTGGTGATTAGTTATCCGTTGAATAATCTTTTTAATTCCGCCATTGATGTGAGTAGTTGCCCCATATTGTTGAAATCATAGATGATCTGTCGGAACATGGCGACATACGGTTCAGAATTCACTGCCACTGCAGGGTTATGTTCCCTTCGAAAAAGGAACGGACCTGTCACTCCAGCCTAAACTGTAGCATTTTCATGCAGTGGTTATGGATGCAACTCTCGAGAATTATTTGGAGACCAATATCTGCAGTTCTAACGATTCACACTTCCGTTAAGATAACAATTCGCATAATCGGAAAATACAAGAATAGTATCTGGATCTTCTTTAAATATTAGTAACGTGATGCCGCAAAAACTCTTCCCCTAATAAAACCTTGTTGTTTCAACTCCTACACGACCAGCATTTTGTACGGGTGGAAATCTTGGTAGAAAATCTGACGCATCCTTCATGGGACGAGAAACATTGAAATACTGGCGGAACCTTCTTTGCGCCGTTTTTTAAATACGTGTCTATGCCGAAAGCAAGATGCTCATACCCGCATGACTACCCAATTTCCATTCAAGTTCAACCGAATGATACCCCTTCCTGCCCAACCGTACGTTACAACCTTGTGCTAACGCAAATGCAACAGATTTCACTACGGGACCCCGTATAAAGCTTGAAACAGGAATATTGAATTGAATTGAATCAGAAATTATATAGTCACGTAAGTAGGTGTGTGTAAAAAGGAAAGCAAACACAAAAGATCACAAAAAGATACTATATTTGACATCTGAATACACAAATTGCAGAAAGTTATATATACCACACAACAAAAATATTTTCTAAAATCTATTGAATCTGTTCTGGATTTCTAATTGATTTTTGGGTTTAACGTTGGAGATCCTGAAGCAACCATTACTCAATATATCTAAGACTAAAAGGTTTAAATTGCGAAATCAACAACATTTTTATCTTCAAAATCATACGATAAAGGGTAGAATAAATTAATCCATTCTTTGTTTCTATCATCACAACAATTGTACTTCAAGTCCCATCTCACCAAAAGCTTTTTTTCTCACTTTATTCATTTCTTCCTTGCATAACAACAAAGGGAACATCATTGTTTTAACTCTTTATTTCTTTACAGCAAATCTCCTGGGTACGAAGGAGAGATTGGCACATCCTATCGTCAGGCATGTTCACTTACACCAACGACGAACGATTTCAAATTCTCCACGCCGAAGGCTCGGACGATTGGACACTGCAAATAAAGTACGTCCAGAAACGGGACAACGGAACGTACGAATGCCAGGTATGCCATCATAAATTTCAATGCCCAGCGCATCTAAAACGCTCCATTGGGCCCCACTAACTGATCCGATGACTATCTTTCGCGGTTAATCGATAGACAATGGCTTGGAAGATCGCCAAATCGAACTATGCACCAAACGTAAACATTTCCACATTTCAGTACAACCAGTGAGTGTAATCGATTTGAAGAATGGAGATTGGTTTTCTTTGCCGGTACTTCAGAAAATACTGGTAGGGGTTAGAAAGGGCAACGCAGACTACTTAATTCGATAGGTTTTTCTACAGCATCCGACGAAATTCGGGTATACTGAACGTGCTCAAAAAGTCCCTGCCTCCCGTATATACATATGTAGCTATGTGTTGTAAACCACGTGTTTGCAATAAATCTGTATAACCTATATATGTTGTTATGAGTGTTACCAATGTATTTAACATCTGTCAAATTTAAGCTAAAGCAGATATTTATTATTGAAATATTCGATGGTGCTGACGGTTACCTTGTAGTAATCCATTATGATTAAGACAAAAATAAAAGACTTGCTATGTTGTTACCACTGATTTATTCGTTACTATCCGTAACTTTAGTTTCGACTTATTGTAAAGCGATATGTCATGGCGATATAATATATAAATCAAGAGATGTTTGGAGAATTGTCAATGAAATACGAAATAAAAACTCAAACAATACACATGACCATGAGTATTTAATTGACGTTAACGGTACAGAAACGTCTGACAGCCACGTTCTTTGCTGTGTTTTTGGAAAATATTTCTCAACAATTGCGAACGATCGTATCAGAACAGCATACGGTGATCAGGGTAACGCACTTCAATATACAGGTATGCGTGACAATACATTTTTTCTGGCACCAACTTGTTACC
>JARFOC010029320.1:0-31591 GCA_031763485.1 Osmoderma eremita
GTATGTAAATAACATTTTATAGCCAAATATTTCGTCAAAATAACATTGGAAAGCAAAAATGTATGATGTATGACGCGGTCGTCACGCTCGACTGCAAACAGGTCGCACGGATCTAGGGTCGATCGAAACGAGACGAGTTCGAGTCGCAGGCCGATCGACCCGTGTGCGGTGCCCCATTCATTTACGTTGGCAGTGAGAATTGCGCCGAGTTCGAGTCGCAGTCACTTCGAGTGCCAGTCGACCCGTGTGCGGATGCCTTTACTGTTCCATGGTGGGAGACCAGCACAGCACGACTGCGATATGACATCGCTACTTGATGAAATAGATTACTTATAGGCTGCTTTCAAGTTTAGAAATGGCCAGCGCTGTATGTATACAACGGAATTTCTATGCCTGTGTGTGTATAAAAGGGGAACTATTGATACAAATATAACCATTCACGATAGAGTTACAATCAATTACAACAAACGAAAATGAGACAAGAGGGTCGACAGCTTTGAACATTTATCACGCACACTGTGGACAGGTAATTATGTCCGTCTGAGACATATCCAGTGTAAGCGCGAGGGTGTAGGTTGTTACACGCACTGTCTGGTAAATAAACGTGGCGTGACATGCCAAGGGGATATACGATACGCCTTCAAACAGATGAATACACACGCATCAATGACCCGCCCCTATATACATACAGGGTAACGCATTAGTGCGGCAACGTTCAATATATTCGTTATCATATAAGATATCAAAGAAAGTTATTTCCGAGAAATTGTAAACTTAAAATTTCAAAATTATTTTCATATATACACGGTGTTTCATATCACCAGGGTGAACCAAACATACGTTTCCATCAATGGAACCCCATGTATTGTATTTAGGTTAAGCTCATGCCCCACATCCCCAATATACAATTTTATTGAACTACACAGCGTGTTTCAGAAGTTATGGTCAATTTTATATGAAAATCACTGTAGGTTCAAGGTCTTGTATACTTCAAACAACACAGCCTGAAATTTTTCTTTTACAAACATAGATTTTTGATATTGGTCCACTTTTATAGCAAAGTGACATTTTGTCAAAATTATCAAAACTGAATACGGGGCGAGTCAAAACTCAAATACATTCATTTCTCAACTATTTTAAATGGATCGCTCTGTATTTTATGTCATTACATTCATTTTTGCTAAGACTAAAGTCATTAATTTCTAAGATATTTTCAATTAAGTCTTTTTATAAAAGTGAGATTTTCAGAAATTATTTTGATATTACGAGTTAATCGTGGAAAAAATGGCAGTAAGACAGTCTTAAGTCTTCATTACTAGTTAGGAGGTTAAGTAATTGGACCACATTTTTTGGAAGGACGAGTGAATGGGCAAGTTTCTTTAGACTTTTTGAAAATCATTTACCGTTGTTATTGGAAAATGTTCCCCTAAACGTTCGTCAAAGGATGTAGTATCTACACGAGGAGCTTCGTTACTTCACACTAGGTTCATACTCGACCATTTCCATGAAAGATGGACAAGGAGGGGGGAACCAATTGAGTGACTAGCTCGATCACCGGAATTCACTAAAATTGACTTCTTCATATGGTCATAGGTAAGAAAAAACTTTGTATAGCAAACACCGTCAAGTACACGAGGTGATATGAAAAACAGAATAAGAGAAGCATTCTCAAGTATTAATTAAGAAATGTTAAGAAACGAAAGACAATCGCTTGAAAAACGGCTGCAATGTTGTATTGGTGGATATTTTGAACATTTATTACAGAACTACATTGTAAACAGTTGGGTTAATTAATTAAATGTTAATCATTAGTGTAAGTTACAAATTAAAGTTGTATTTTATAGCTGTATTAAACACTAACTGTCATTTTTCCATGACTAACTTGCTATATTAAAATAATTTCAAAAATTCTCACTTTTGAAAACTACTTTAAAATATTTTAGAAATTAATGACTTTAGGTACCGAGAGTGCTTAATGAAAATGAAAGTAGCTAAACTATTCTTTCCTTTTATGATATAAAATACTGGATGATCCATTTAAAATAACTGAGAAATTAATGTATTTGGGTTTTGATTCGCCCTGTATTCAGTTTTGATAATTTTGGAAAAATGTCATTTTGCTTTAAAAGTGGGCCAATATCAAAAATCTATGTTTGTAAAAGAAAAATTTCATACTGTGTCACTTGCAGTATACAAGACCACGAAGTCCATATAGAAGTGCATACAAAATTCGTCATAACTTCTGAAACACGCTGTATAATGCAATGAAATTGTATACTGGGGGTGTGAGGCACGAGCGTAATCTAAATCTGAAATAATATATAAGGTGTTCCATTTAATAAAACCCTGGTGATATGGAACAACCTGTATGTATTAAAATAATTTTAAAATGTTAAGTTTAAGACTGTCTACAATTTTCGTAAATAATTTTTTTGATCTATTATATGATAACGGACATATCGAGCTTTGCCAGACTAATGCGTCACTCTGTATATAGATATAAATATGTGCATGTCACGGTTATTTCGGGTGATAGATTTCTGGAAACAACACACCAAGAAAGAAATTGTATTTGTGGTAACGACGTTTATATGTTTTATTACCACATTATAAGCAGTTACCTCTACAAATGTATGTAATAACAGGAATAATGGGATTTAAAATACTGAGAAAGTATTTTTCGTCCGTATCTAAACCGTCCAAATAAAAATTTATTGTAATAATGAGATGTGTAAACATACAGGTGCATGTGTGGAATGTTTACTTTTTTAACTTTTTCATTTTTAATGTTTACAAGCTACAAGTTTTCTCTTATATTACCTTCAACTAAACGGTGATACACAACGATATGTATGTATTTCTACAAGTGAAAGCAAACATCTACAATAGAATATGCTGTATTTATTTTAAGAAAATTCCAAATTTTGTATAGTTTCATTTAGAACATTCACAAGTGGAAACACAAATCAACGCCATAGCACTTTATTAATTATTCGGCAGGAAAATCAGTAATCAATACCCAAAATTAAAATTAATTGGTACTATAGTTAGAAGGACAAACGTTCCTATATAATCATAATACTTAGTGAACAATAGGTCTAGATTCTTACGCAAGGTTTGTTTTGGATAGTTAGAATAATTTAAGTTCTTCACGTAACCTATTCATCGCTCACCATCAGATCATTCAGTCTGATATATCAGCGCTTCAATTTGTTTCGAGACGTTTGGATAAACAAATGCATAGGCATCTAAAACGTATACATACATACAAATAAATTTACACCCACGATTCCATGGTAGACAGTTGATTTTAAGATTAAGATTGCTTTTGAGATTCTTAAGAATCAAATTCTAAAGATTAGAAACATTTGAAATTTCGATGAAAAGAATTACGTACATTCGATCTTATCCATCCGATCTGTTCCTATTTCTTTTTACTACTTTCAGATAGGTGATATTTGTTGCTTACAATCAGTAATTCTATAGTCGACATTTATTTACACGTGTAAATAACATTTGTGTATTGTGAATGCAAGGTTAAATTAACCAAGAATTAACCATTTGTGAAAACGTATAATTATGTATATGTCAATATGAAAAGAAAACCTATGGCGCCATTTATAAGAAGCAACATAACCTATGTATAATCGTTCATTCTCTGCAATTATAATCCATAAATAAGTAAAATCCAAAAGATTAATTAATATGCTCTACAACCTGAAGCAAAATTTTAACACCTTTAAGATATAATTGCAAAGCAACAAGTTATTTTATAATTATATATTTTTTCCTGATCGTTGCAGAATGTTATGACGCTAATATTAAATGGAAATAATAGGATACGCTGGCTTAAATTAGTAAAAATAAAAAATGCCCTTACCACCTCGATGAGTGAAGAACTCCGGATACGTATTTCGGCAACTCAGTTGCCATCGTCAGCAGAATCTACGAAGAAAGATAATGTTAGACGTCGCAATGACAGAACACCACTTGAATAACACTACCTTCCGGCTTATAATCTAAGTCCATATATACTTCAAAAAAAAGATTTCTGCCAATAGCCGGCACATACGTTCAAAAGATGAAGTATATAAAAAATATATTTAAAAAATATATAAATATACCTCTGAGATCACACAACACGTCGGATTGTATAGCTCCAGGCATTCCTCACGTACAGACAGCTGTTTCGGATTGACTTAGTCCTCATCAGTGCACGTCGGAGGAATGCCTGTCACTCGTTCAATACGCCGTATCGTTAACTAAACGTTAGCACATGTCTTTAGGAAAATCCCAGAGACATCTAACGCCCAGCCGCGGATTCATGGCGCCATGAGATTAAGGACTTGTTTCACTAACCTAAGGTTATCTGTTGAGTTGCCGTGACCTGTTTCAGTAATATGCTGGACATCACTAGACTTTTCTGGTCTACCTCCCCTGAAATGAGCAATGTGCTCTTTAAAACGTGTTAAAATTAGTCGCCTTGTTTGCCCAATATATTTTACATTACATTCTTTACAATTTATTTCATAAATTTCTGATTTCTGATGTACCTCAATTTTATCTTCCTAAAAGGTTATTTAAAGAATTATTTGTTTTTTATGCAATGCGTAAATTATGATCTTTGAAAATTTTGTATAGATTTTTAGTCGATTTATGAAATGGTAGTTTCACAAATTGAGTGCCTTGATAACTTTGAGGTATCAGAGTTGTACAATTTTTAATGGCCAATTCTTGTTTATGTTTTTAACAAGATTGTTTATCATGTCCTTCTGAAAACCATGGTATTCCGCGATTTGTGTGATGTAATTTATTTCTTTTTTATATTTCTCCTTTGTCAATTGAAAACTTAACAAACAATGAATTAGAAAATTTCTAATGTAAACTTTGTGGTATTGAATTTTGAATTAAGTTAATCTAAGAACTGATTCAAGTTATAAGAATTTGTATCAAATATGGCGAAAACATCATCTACATATCTGATACAAACACCCGGGAAATATTTGGAAGTCTTTTTGAGTTCAATTTCATAACTCATAAATAAATTGGCGGTAAATGGGGATAAACTATTATCCATGGCTGTGCCATGTTGCTGTTCGTAGAACTTGTTCCCTATCTGAAAATAGTTCTGCAACATGCACAGCCTGGTTAACCTGATGTATTCATCAATTTTTCTAAAGCCCAAATTATTTTGTATTAACAGTTCTTCCAAATATACCAGGGTTTCCGGGATCAGTACCGAAGGAAATAATGAACTTATATTAAATGAAACTAAAATCTCACCTCTCTTTCAACTTATGATTTTTGATTTTGTTTATAAACTCTAGTGAGTTTTCTACTGAAAAAGTTTCTTGCTTGACGGGTAGGTTTTTAAGTTTATTTACTAACCAAATAAGTCGGTGAGTTAACACCAGACCCAATTGGTCTCATCGAGTTACCTGGTTTGTGAATTTTGGGTAGACAGTACATTCTCAGTATTACTGAATTAGACACATTTAACCTAAATTTAAGGGCTGAAGTTACTAATTCTGGACAATTCTTGAGAACTTCCTTTGTGTGACTGATCATTTTTGGAAGAGGGTTTTTGTTTAATTGTACATAAGGATAAGTTAAACAAACAATACGTATCCGGAGATCTTCACTCATCGAGGTGGTAAGGGTATATTTATTTTTTATTTTTACTATGATGCTAATAACCCGATCGAAATTTCAGGTATTTCAGTATTTGTAATAACGTGAACTTCTAGGGTTATAAACCTATTTTGTCAGCGCCAGGATGCAAATTAAACCTGAGATAAACGTAAAACTTAAAAATATGCGGAACCTGTTACAGAAAGTAGATTTTGTTTATTTTCTGTATTCCCATATTCTTTTATTGACTTCGCACTGTTACCCATTCGGATCTGTTTCGTATGTAGCCCGCAATATAATTAATATCGACAGATGCCTGGGCCAAAATCTATTTTCAGCGTTTTGACACAAATCTTTAGTGTAACGGATGCAACTGGAAATGAAGCTGCAAAATGTCGACAAAAATGTTTATTTTATGCCGATAAGAATAGATTAAATGTTACTAAAGAAGAAATCTATCATGTATTTGTAGGAATATTACTCTGTCTAACGATATAACCATTTTCATTTTACGACTTCCTAGTCTGTTCATTGGCATAACAACTACACTAATTTGCATTTGCGAACAATACCTTATCTTCGCAAAAGAACTGTAAACCTAAGCTAGGTATTTAACATTTCCTGTCATAAATGTTATATGATAATGTTTTTATGTCACAGAGCGCAAAATCGTTATATGTTCAGACAGACAATGGCTGCGCTAATTTTAATATGTAAAACCCGTTTTTTTTGTATGGATGGACGGTATTCAGAACATAAAGTAAAAAATAAATGGGAAATGGGTATACATAGTACCGACAGTGTTAATTTCTACACCACTATTAGAAAACACGTGTTTTCCTTTTATATACTGTTCTCGAACAAATTATCGTATAAAGTAATTCCAACAAAGGGTATCAGAAAACAACCTACGATCTTATTAGATACAACGTCAATGTCAAATTCTCACCTCCTTGCTAAAACACTTTCTTGCTCTTTTGTGCCTTTAAAGTCTTGATTTAATACAAAAAAAATCAAACCCTTTCAATGGTCGTATTTCCTGAGATTCGCATTAGTGGCGCTATTGATCTTTTTTTGGTTTCTTTGAAATGAAGAGAAAAGGTTAATGCATAATCTTTACACGGATTGTGAAATCTATTGTCTTAACGTTTATATCAATAAAGTTTGCAATAGTAAACACACCGTATCGGATCACTCCTCACCTTACAATATTTCGGGAATCCAAGTATTTCCAAACGGATATTCCGCATAATTGATAAAGAGAAGTAGTGTCGACTGATGTAGCAATTAAACCAGAAACCGAATACACAGATCTGTTTTAACATGTTTTAAAACCATCGTTGCTTTAACCATGTATATAATGGGTTTCTAGGTCAATACCCAAAAATTTACCGGTGTGATTAGCAGCGAAGATTTGTAATTGTGAGTGTTGTGCCAAATGGAAATACATAGCGATCTGCCAGATAGACACTGCGGAGGCATAGGTCAATTGGAAAGTGGAAGAACACAACAAACTGTTGCTGAATTCCGGCCTAAGCCGAAGCGTAATTTCTAGAGTTTGGGATGGATTTTGGAAACTGGAAGTATTCGACGAAGAAAAGGCACTACAACACTAAGGGAGGATCGATACCTGTCGAAGTTGGAACGTAGAAATTGAACTGAAATGCAACTCAGCTTCGAAGTGAGCTTGCTGCTGCCAATGGAAGACTAGTATTAACGCAAGCAATAATAAATCGTTTGAATAGCTCTGGCCTATGTTCTCGAAAAGTGTTGGTTTGTATTCCTCTTACTGTAGTGTATAAATGTTGAATGTGGGCTAATGAGCATATCAATTTGGGTCATAATGAATGGGGACGAGTTTTATTCAATGACAAATCCAGATTTATGTTGCAGCCAGATATTAAACGTATTCTGATTTAGCGTTAATACCATTACACCACCACGTTTATTTCATAAAAAAATGGAGCTGTCACTATCCATACTTCTGAGAAGAGATTATGCGACTCATTGTTCTTCCGTATGCAGCAGTATGGCATAGAGAGATTGAAGTGCGCTGCCAATAGACCTTTCTGACGAATATAAGACAAGGACACGTTATCGAATTTACTAAACGATAGAAAAAGATACTACACTCGCCGGTGTGGGGTATGTGTTTTTGTTTTTGGGACAACGTCTTTATCTATCAGCGGTTAGCCGTTTTGTATTCCATCTATGGAATTTTACCTACTCTGACTGCCATCTGTGTTTGTTAAAGAGTTTGCTATGCAGGGCTGAGAACTGTTTTACTTGATCCCCACAGGCTGCGCGCGCCGGCGCTGTCCAGGTAAATCGAGAAAACACGTTTGTCTCGTTTTGTGTGTGATCTTCGAAATTGCAATAAAAATGCGTATATTTCTTGATTATTTATTGTTTAAACAATTATAATTTACAAAATTGTTTGCGATGATTCAGATGCAATCAGATATACTTTAAAAATGTGGTGCTTTGACGTTCGACTCTTAACTTATGTCTTATAAAAAAGGGACTAAAAAAACTGCCACCTGCGATGGTAGCTAAAAAATGCAGGGCCTTCTGGGAGGTGCGCAATCGAATTATTGAAACGAGCAGCCGTTATAATTGGCACGCGATTCAAAAATACGCGACAACCAAAAAATTTTGGTACGAGAAATATGCCACCGAGAACCCTTCAAAAATTACAAATTGCTATCCAGGCGGAGGGCTTATAATTCCTCAAGAATTTTTCTACACTCTAACCCAGCCGATACCACCAAGATGCCAAGGGCTTTGTTCGTGGGAATCATATGCATTATTATATTTTTTTGTAGAACTATTGCAACAAGACCTCTGTAAAATTGAATATTTTGGCATTTTTCCTACATTAAAAATACTACTTTTACTTTCCCAACAAGAGCACATTAGAACTTGTGCAAACAAATTCAGAACTTGCTGGAACAACTGTGAAAACATACAAGTCTGGAAACTAATCACTAAAACTGAAAAGTATGTGAATTCATTCTTTTTTAATTTATTATTGTTTTTTAATATCCGTTAATTAATTTGAGCAGCGTACCTATATATTAAGATTAAAGACATTATTCCATAATGCTAAACAATATAAACTGTATAAACATATACTTGAAATCAGTGGTTGCGGGAGAGGATATTTAAGATAATATTATTGATATTATTTAACTGGAAAATGTTAATTACTTTATTCAGTGTAATGAGAAAGAAATCAAAAAGGCGTTTATAATACGTCCGGTCTCATATTTTATTTCATCATTTAACATCACCCAATATTTAACAAAATAAAAATTAGAGGCATGATTTTATATGAACATGCACTTATATACGCACATAATGCTTTTGGATCACACAACACAGCTGATTATGCACTGCATTGGTAGCGATAGACATTCCCACGTACAGACAGCTGTTTTGGACTACCATGTCCTCATCAGTGTACGACGGGGAATGCCTGCAACTTTTCCAGCACACCGTATGCACATAGTTTACAATAGATGTGACCATAGGCGACATCTACCGTAAAGCGGAGCATTCACAGGGATGATTTCAGGAGCGATACGTTGTATATCGTTGAAATCTCTGTTACAGCGTGTGATTCTTTTTTAGTGCTGTAGGACGGCACAGTTAGTAATTACAAAACAAAATTGTGTAAAATTACTTGCGGCCAATACCCTATCGCTAGAAATGCAGTGTATAATCATCTGTGTTGTATGATCGAAAAGCATGTGTATATATTTACATTTTCATTAATGTTTATATGTGCATATAATATTACGGTGGTATTACCTTCCTGCCAGAGTATTAGCCACAAGTAATATTGTTTTGTAAAAACTAGAAATTTCAGAATTTGTAGAAGTAAGCGTCTCGTTTGGTAGTGCTACGATTCTAATCATAATTATAAAGAAATCCACACTTTCTATAATAATTAAAGAAAAATTGAATAGTCGTGCCAATTAAAGACGCCTGACCCTCTCTAACATTCACACTGTGATACTTTTCTCGGCGAATATAAGCGAAATTTAACTCCTGACGGTCGATGCATTTATTTGAAGAACTGACTGTATGGTACTGTGCCAAGAGCAGTACGCCCGCGGCCCCTGACATCCGATTTAAATGTAGATAGATCGCTAAAATCAGCGAGTGGGAGAAAAAATTGCAGCGCTTTGAAACCAGTACCCGGAATGCTGAATGTAGTTTAAGATTAAGGGGGTTTAAAAATCTAAATTAATTAAGGAGTTTAAAGTGGTTGGAATGAAGATTTCGAAAAAATGTTTTTAATAACCTGCTATAAAAGTAACAAATAATATTTAAAGGAACCACGCAGAGTTAGAAATGCCTAATAAAAACGTATTAAGACATTGTTTAAAAATATTTTAACGAGGGAACACATTTTAATTTATTTAACTGCCGTCTTTCTATTTTATTATCTCCATGTTGGCATAGAAATATACATATAAAGTACATTCAAATATTAAGTACTTCTACACGCTTAAATCAAGTCATTTCTCGTATGACGTTTACTGCTCCAGGAAACGCAAGAATATTAGTCGAAGTTTTATGTCTTTTTTATTAACTACAATGGGGTCTCGTTAAAACAAACCCCTTTAATCAACAATTCATTTTACGTTCTTACTATTGTTAGTGTATCGAATCGCTTGTAATGCGTATTCATTTAAAGCGACATTTTCACTGCCCACTTGATTGGAAATAATAACACCAAACTCTGTTATAAATTCCTTCACCAGTCGCAAGCACCAATTTCATTTATTATAGTGTATTAGGTATATCAGGAACGTCTATACATGTGTATCTATAAATTAGGAGACATACCAAATCGTCTATTATTGTAATTTATTGAGAAGGTGTCCATTACGTGATGTAAATGGGTGTAGTAGGCCTTTGTTTTTAAACGCATTAGTGTCACTGTGAAACCCAAGAACAATAAAAAGATTAATAATCCGATTTTATCCAATTCTGTCCTATTGATACCCTAATAGTATATGATTTACATTTTTATCGCGAGTATAATGTATGGGGAAGATAAAACTTTCATGTGAGATATCGACTCATTTGTAACACGTGTGTGGTCTCAAGTTCTCAATCAGTACGGGTTACAAGATGCATGTCCGCTTATTAGAAGGATTCGATTTATCTTCTTTGTTGGATGGGACTACTTCCGAATAACCCCGAATCTTTTGCTATGATCATCCCGTAAAATAAGTAAGAAAATCACTCTTTCGTCTAAGGTTGCATTTAATATCTTTAGTTAACCAAAACAATTCGAAGATAAGCAAAAATGAAAGTGGAAAAACATGACGCGAAAATAACTTAGTTTAAATAAAACCGAAAATATGGTTCAAATTAATTTTTGAAAGATTATAATATGAATCACGAAATTTTTAAGAAAATTACGATCACAATATTGGACACTAACAACAGTAAGTTAATGATAAGCATGGAGAGCTGCATGTACTAAAATAAAGGCAATATTAGACGTAAAAACACTACTGTACGTCTCATAAAATTCCATGCCATTCAGCCTAACAAAAACTTGCGTGACACTCGCCAGAATATGATGCCAAATCCTAGCAGCGATTCCAAGTTAGCAAGGATCACGATTTTTACATATACAAGTAAACGCCCAGTAAATGTTGGTCTTTTTTGTGAAGTTTTGACTGAACTTCCTGATCTTCGGCTTCTGACTCTAGGGACCGTTTCTCGTCAACAAGGGAAATTGGTGATAGATGGAGAAGCTTAATTAATCAACAAATCTCCATACGATCCGTTAAATCGAAGAATTCGATCTTTTCGGCTTGGATCGCACCAATCATTTCATAGTTTACTTCTAAGTGCACGCCCTAAAAAACACGTGGATAGAGTGGTGTGACGTAACATCTTTAGCAACGAATCTTGATT
Source organism: Osmoderma eremita (assembly GCA_031763485.1). Classification (NCBI taxonomy): domain Eukaryota; kingdom Metazoa; phylum Arthropoda; class Insecta; order Coleoptera; family Scarabaeidae; genus Osmoderma; species Osmoderma eremita. The sequence goes on from JARFOC010029320.1 coordinate 11,575, forward strand.
TTATGATGCTCGTGAAATGGTCAAGAAACATCCCGGAGAAGGAAAAACCTTGTAGTTTTCTATACAGTGGCATAAGGCTTTTGCTCAAGGTGTTAGGGTGTGGGCGGATATCTGCCAGCTTCCGTTGTAGTAATTCAAGATATATTAAATCCGATTCGTCAAGTCAAAAATGTTCTTGAAGCAGTGTTAATACCATATTTTCAACAACCAATTCCTCATACATTACATATAAATGTCAAACAAGCGTATGACGGAATAAATAGGAGCAAAATGCATAAAGCAATGTTACAACTAAAGAAGGCATGTAGAAGACTAAGCAGAGATAGGTTGCCAAAATTAGCCCTTACCAGAAGCCAATAGCGAAAAGGAGAAAGGGGAGACCAAGAGAGAGATGGATGAATAAAGTGAATGATTATCCAAAAAAAAATTAAAATAGGAAATTGGAAGGGGATGGTAGAGAACAAACGAAACTGGAGAAATGTAGTCCGTAGAGCACTTCTAGAGTGTTCCTAATGTTAGCTTCTTATTAGCCCTAGGCCTTCACGGCCCGTACAGCAAATTATTATTATAATTCTTCAACTGGATAATGCGCGGCCGCATACCGCGAGGGTTATTATGAAGTTTCTGGATAATGCTAATGTTGATAATTTATCATGGCCTTCGCCGGACTTGTCACCAATAGAACGCATGTGTTATATGGACAGAGGATCAATAATTTACAACCACCCCGAAATAATATAGATGTTCCTCAACGAAAGATTTTAGAAGCTTTGGATAACAAGCCACAGGCTACTATTGATTGGCCAAGTTCAAATATGCCTAATAGACTATCTGAATGCGTAAGAAACAGAGAAGGATCAACGCATTATTAGTGTTTCTATGAATTGTTACGATCATATCTTGAAATTTTCATCGTTTCTTAATGAGAAAAAAATTTATATTTCCTGAAAATTTCATTGAAATATACGAATGTTTACTGGGTGCACATTTATTTATGGCGACCAATATTCTAATCCCAAAACATACGGAAATGAGCTTTTTAATAAGGTACCTATGTGTGTCAATCAAGCGACTCCTCAGCATAGTTTTCATGTTCTATACCACCTCCGTTTTACGTTGTTTTGTTCCTTTTGTTTGATAGATTAGATAATAGAATAATCTTGCAGCGTTCTTATTTACAAATTCTTCATATACATCTTTAGTCGTGCTGATTTGATTTGAAGGCAACGTATTGCAATGCATTTGAGCATATATTTATAGGATAAGTACCTAATGACATACAGGAACACACATTTTTTGATTGTATACCGTACGAGCGATCCTGTTATACTGTAATCGGAAGTCTTGGGAAATGCGAGTGTGCGGGCGGGCTTGCTAGGCTTCGTGTTGTCACAGAGTTGAGTGCCTGTCAATTTTTACTTATTAATGTCTGCTTCCTTGCTTATTTTCTTAGTATGTTTCTCATTAATAAATTAAATTACTATATTTTTAGCTTTTGTTAGTGGAAGCTAATTTTATATTTGAGTATGGATATGTTTCCGACTGAAAAAAAAACATGTCACCATCGTGATCAATCTACTTGACAAATTCCACATTCTTTTCAAATGCAGTTTGGAAAAACTAATTGCATATGATTAATAACTTATTTTTTCTCTATATACTCAGAAACATAAAAAGCTCGACAAAATGAACATGATATCTAATAATGATATTTTCATTTGCGCTGCAGTGGAAGGGGAACCACATTTCTCGAGTAGAGCAATTACTAAGCAAGTTTATGTTGCACACAGTACCATTCGCATAAATTACAAAAATCGAACGAAATATTACCTAACGATAAGTAAGAAAGGTTTGATTTCTGTGAGGCCATTCTAGAGCGCTGAAATGATAACGAAAATTTTGTTGACCATATATTATTTGCCGACGAATCCTCTATTCTCATACATGGAAAGTATAATCCTTATATGAAGCACGAACGCAATATCCCCAAAAATTTGGATGTTGGGGCATGGTCTTTATTTTCCTTCAAGGCAATCGTTTTATATCTTTTAACTTCTCAGCACATGTCGTTTTCATTTTATTCTAAAACTCGGTTGTGCTGTTACAATTTTTTTATACAACCCATTTATACTAAATTATGTTTAATGATTATAATTACGTTATAGTAGCATTACATTCTCCACAGTATTAACCTCTTAGTTTTATATGGAATTGTCATCAATCACAAAGAGAATTCAATACGCCCTTTTACCAGTCTATAGAAAATAATCAGCACTTCACTATGTGACCGCATATGAGAAGGCAATTCTTGTAATTGCGTCTGTTTTCTGTACTATACCGGACCATAGGTAAAGAATGCAAGGACTGTGGGGCAGCGCAATAATCACACTATTCGGATTACTCCTCCCGCACAAAGTATTAATGCATTCGGAACGACACGTCTTTCGGGAATACGTGGATTCCCATTATCAAGTCGAATAACCGAATGGTATTTAACTACAATACATTTTTGTATTAAAACTGAAAACATTTTGCTTTTAACTGTTACAAGTGAGATTGTTCCTGATTTTAAAGAAGTTTGTAATTTGTTTATATTGAATATAAGTATAAATTTCAAACTATATATAATTTGCTAAGATTGTCCTCTCGGTATAGTAGACAATATTAAATATGGTTGCTATGATGGTTTTACAAATAAATTGTGAAATCCATAACTTGAAAGCCGATAAAACCGTGAATGTTTGAAAGCGGCATGTATGAGAAAAGGCTAGATTTGGTAAAATTCCGTGGGTTATTAGCATTTATTTTTTAAAGGGTTGTCCAGCAATTTTTTTGTTGATATAGTGGAAACTTTAGGTGCTCAGTGTATTTTATATACCTACCACTATTAAAAGCTGTGTTGCGAAATTTAAGATTGATAGTTCACCCTTAATGCGATTGGGAACTAACATAAGTCACTACCGGCGGTGTATGAGTCTTATTTTCTTGACTGCCGGATGATAATCCTTTGTCTTCGGATAGTCATATGCCTCAATTATGCTCAAAGCTATGCTAATTTTCATATGCCGTGTATAGATTACGAAGTGTTGTTTCGCTGGATGGACTATTAATGTTTTACCATGTCAATATTTCGTCCAAATTGCAATATGGTGTTATGTTTTGGGGTGTCGGACCTCGCTTTTCGCGTCGTTTTGTTCTACAAAATAGTACTGTGAGAACTATGTTTTCTTTAAATAGATTAGACTATTGCCTTCTGGTATCAATTAAATGTGGTATTTTGTCTTTACCATCCCTTTTTATTTACGAATGTGCGGTATTTGTTCGTAAACATAAGGACCTGTACCATCCCATAGAGCTGGACTCTATGAAAGAAGTCCTAGATATATGAGCGTTAGAATATACAATAAACTCCTTAAAAATATCAGAAACTCGAGTCTTACTCGTTTTAAAGAATACTTAAAGAAATAACTGATAGACAAATGTTACTGCAGCACATCTTAGTTTCTTTCTTTTTAGATCTTTGTAATATATGTTCCTTCGACACTAGCGATTGATAAATATCAAGAATTTTTACTACGAAAAACCTCAATATATTATTATTATGGTTTTAATATTCCGCAGTACGATTTTGATGTTTTAGATCGTAAAGTTGTCATGTTATGTAACTTTCAGAAATTTTTTGAGCTACCTCAGTATAGTCGAGTGTCCAATCTTAATGATCGCCTTTCGAGGGGTTCCCGAAACACGTGTCGTCCCGAATTAATTAATACTTTGTCCGGGAAGATTAATTCGTGTAACATCGGGTGACTATAGGACTACTCATACTGTATACCATATCAGCTACCGATCTTGTTATATCGATGAAAACATCAGTTATTTATTAAAGTTCAGGAATAAAAATGACGTAATAGGAAACGGAAATTCCTAATACTCGCAATAATTTTTGAATAATTAAGGCTTCTTCGTCAATTTATACAATTAATTAAGGCTATTAAAATGTTCCTTACTTTACTGTTTGATGAGAAATCGCATCACTTCAATCGCCACATTTATATTCTGTATAAAACCATAATGAATTTCTAAGCAGTGGTGAATAGATATGTATTATGTAATGCCTGTAACGGAATTATACACAATAGCTAATTAAAATTGAAGGAACTCAAGACTATCCAGTTTGTTTATCGTAGTGACCATTAGAGTTTTTATGAGTATTGTGCAGTACAGGTTGGAAGTATGTTCACATGTGCTTTTTTGAGTATCTATTGGAATATAAATCACAGTGATATTTACAATTTAAGCTGTTTTTTGCTTAGATTTAGAAGCAGTTACTGGTGATACAAGAGTAGCAGTAAGCAATACTTTTCTTTCTCCCATTTGTAATCTATCAGCTTTAATCTGAAGAATATTGAATAGGTAGTGTTCTGTACTATTAATACCAAGCGGACATTTGCGATTCTACAAGCTACTGAATTGATTTAATTAGATATCACAATGCAATTTAAAAAATCTCCACTTAAATAATAGCTAGTGTGCATGATACAAATTGCAATGATTATATATGATATCAATGATTATTCCAATATTGTAAAGGCAAAGCAAAAAATAAATAAAAAATTGTAACCTAAGATTATATCTAACATCTTATTCATATTCATATAAGTATTTTTGGGTGAACTAGATTTTTACGTTGTGTTAATACGACTTCATTAATAGAATTATTTGCTCAGCTGGATATATGTATGTACTTATATGCCTCATTTAACCTTTTAAATAAACGGGCCAGTAGAATACGTAATGTACTCATTTATCCATGTCGGCGTTCTCGAATCTTAACCCCCTTATCCACCCACATCTTTGAGCAAATGAACATTACCATTAATTTGAAGGGTTTACAATATTAATGATAATATTTTTTTTAATTTAAGGTGTTAAGTTGCTACACGAAAATCCATCAATGAATTACGAGAAGGAAGCCCAGGGCTGAGTCGAGAATGGTATATCTGATTTGATCACGAAGAAATTGGAGACATTTTTGAGGAGTGCAAGTAAAAGAGATGAAAATGAAGCTAATTGTATTGTCAGCACTGTTAGCAAGTAAGTATGGTTCTAAATAAATAAAACATTCGTATGTGTTTTCGTAAACATGAAATAAGTTTTCAAGAAAGATATCGAAATGTCAAAAAATTTAGAAAATTATATTTTAAAAATTACTTTGGATCTATTTGAAAAGTACTTTTTGTGATATATTTCTTTTCTCTATAAACAGAAGACCAAATTATACCCAAATTACGAATATATTGCTCGAAATAGTTGTTTTCCTCGATACAGAAACAGATAAATATTATTTATCAAGATCACAAGATAATTGCTGTTGTTATGGAGCTAATTTTACTATTATGTAATAAATATATTAAGAACGTTGCACAAGAAAAACTATAGTATCATAATGATCAACGACAAAAAAGACATGACTTTCCAATATCTGTGCTGGTGCAGAAGATGGGTGCAAATTTTGAAGAGATTTTTAGATGCATGCAGGCTAATGAATTGAAGGTCATAAAGATGTTAGTTATCTTCATAAAACCGAAAATAAAAGATGTCATTTCTAGGTCAAGCTGTCGTATCTTTTAAGTAAGTAATAATAATAATCTGACTATACATTCTTAAAAGAATAAAAGTCCCTCCAGTTAGGAGTTTAAAGATCCATTTCCCATGGCGCATCAATCTATTATGCCATGAATGTTATTCCTCTATAAGCTGTTGTGTGTTTTTGCGTCTTTCACAATCTTCTGCCATTTTTTCTTTTCCATTAGTTTCACCTTCCAGTCAGTAACTTTCATCTTCCTCAGATCCCCGATAACCTGGTCTTGCCATCTTGATTTGGATCTTCTTCTTGTTCTTTATTTCGTTAGTTTCCATTCAGTAATCCGCCTTATCATTTCTTCCTTTCCTTTTATTTCTTGGTTGGTTAACCGTCTCATATCTGCGTTTGGTGTTTCAGTGCATCCATGGATTTTCCTCTCAAAAACTCTCTTCCTCTTTATTTGTCAGGCACATTGATTCAGAAGCATACATAACTACCTGTCTTATAGCAGCCTTATGTATCTTCATATTCATGTTTGTGCTTATTCTCTTATCTAGCATATATGTTTTGAAACAGTTGTAGGTTCGGTGTCCTGCTTGTATTCTCGGAGTTAATACCATAGTTCTGTCATTGTTGACTTTCACGATTATTCCGAGGCATTTAGGCATTCCGAGGCATTGGTGACTTCAAATAGATAATCGGCTATGTTAACAGTCTTTGGTTTCTGTTTCTGGAGCAAATTAACAATTTTGTTTTATCTTGATTAATTTGTAGTCCTCTCTTATTTGCGTCCTTCTCCAGTCTGTGTTTGACCCGCTATTATGTTTTCTTTGATGTTCGCTGCTCTTATAACTCCTTCGATTACTAGGTTGAAGAGCGTTGTGGAGAGTGTCTAGCCCTTTTATTGAATCCTCTGTTAAGTCGGTATGTGTATATTAATTGACAATAAAAAATGCATATTTGCTGATGACCTTAAGATTTTTGCATCTGTGGCGTGTACGTCTGACTGCCATTCACTTCAAAATGAGTTAAACATGATTAATGACTGGTGTACTACAAACAAACTTCATTTAAATATTGGAAAATGTAAGGTCGTAAGCTTTACAAAAAAAGGTTACACCAATACATTTCGACTACAGTATTGATGGAATGTCTCTTGTACGGGACAAAACAGTGAAGGATTTGGGTATTTATTTTGATGTTTCGTTTACGTTTGCTGCGCAGAGGGACAACATTGTATCTTCCGGAATAGCGGCCTCTTCAATATTAACACTATCAAGCTCCTATATTTTACATATGTTAGACCTAGACTAGAGTACGGTTGTATGATATGGAATGCCTACTGCGTTTCTCATAAGTTAGCTGTTGAGGGCGTACGAAGGAAATTTTTAAAGTATTTATGGTTTAAGGAGGAGAATGCTTATCCCAGTTGCGGCTTCGACCATCAGCTTCTGCTTAAACGATTTGTCATCGAGTCATTGGAAGTTAGATTCCAGCTGCATTTTAATAAAATTTGTTTACAACTTCAGCTTCATGTACCCCGTCCTTCCTCCCGTCAAGTATTAACTTTCTATGTAGCATTTGTTCGCCTTAATTCTACCTTGAATTTTCCCATAGTGTTTATGTCACGCACATTTAATTTAATATCACCTTACTACGATAACAATTTTACCCCTCTTTCTAACATACTTACTATAGCTAAGGAACAACTAACTTAAACAAATATAACATTATCTTTATTATTCCTGTTATTAACATTTTTATTCCTGTTCGCTGTATTTATTTTTACTTATTGGGCTACTTACTCTTATTTCGTCTATTGATTATTAATACTCTCTGCTTTTCCTCTGTATTTGATTCTTTTCTGTATTTTTCAGTATAAGTCTGTATTTTGGTAATGTATTCTTTTTTGTCCTTTGTATGGAGTAATATGTTGCACATCAATAAAATCATTATTATTATTATTACTATTATTTTTATTAAGAATCAAAATATTATTATTAGCAGCGTTGTCTTTGAAGGCCTGCTTGTACAATGCAATTGCCATCAAATAACGCCACGGTGGCGTACGAACTACTATGTGTTTGGCAAACATGATATTTCTTTAAGACAAAGCAACATAAAATATATTTATAGGAGCGAGACTTCAATTAATCGTCATCAGGGCTAGAAGTCTCGCCTACCTACCGTGATGGTGCGACAGAATGAAAATAATATAATGTATTTTGCTCTATTCTTTAAATAACAATGAATTAAAATTCTAAATGTTTCTTCATTTGCTACTCTTCTGTTCTGCGCCCTTGATTCTTGCTAATACAAATCTGGAACCTTTGAACTTTCCCATTTCTATCGGCAATGATGTTTCTCCAATTCTGGTCACGTGCCCACCACACCTCTGGATTCTGTCCCGTCCTCTTCCTGCCCTGTCCCTTATATTCTCTTTGGAATTTTTTATTATTAGACTTTACCCAATATTAAAATTAGTAAACTTTGCCAAAAAGACAAATTGCTTATTTGGCTGTAAAAATGCTTGCATATCCACACATAATTAGGTACAACTTATTTCATCGCTTCAATCATAATTGCACGATTTGTATTCTTTTAATAACATTAATAGAACAATGAAAAAAAACAAAGCGGTTCTACTTTCACAAACAGATACTGTAACGGTACTCTTACAATAAACTTAAACTCAATTTCAAAAATGGTTTCTCTAACATGAGTACTCTATTTATACTTCTGAAGTTGTGCAGTTCCAGTAAAGTAATTTATGTACCATATGATAAATGTGATAACAAGTTTATTACATAAGAAGGGCAAAAACAACAATAGAATTAAATAACAATGGATAAAATATAGATTTGGGGCCCCTTTTGACTGTTAATATGAATATTAATAAGCAAATACGTAATAGAATAATGAGTAATGTAAGAGTTTGTGGACTCAGCTCTCCGGATCTTCTAATTCGCCGCGGCTACCAGATTCTACGGGGAGTTAGAGTTTAAAACAGCCAACCTGCCTTGATCGCTTCCTGGTCTTCGCTCTCTTTATCGGTCCAACTCACGAACAGATATCTCTGGATTAATGTCTTATTACGGGGTTACGAGGTCGATAACGACTTTTACTTAAATAACGCCACCAGTCGAGTCAATTAATGTCACTTGACTTTCTAAACTCAGTAACACCCCAGCCAGGTCAATAATTGTCCCTTGACTGACTTTTATTTTTCGTTTATTTTTCGTAATGTCAAATTTGACAGCTCGCCTCCTGAGAATTATCGCAGTCAGTAATGTCACCTGACTGACTTATTTTAATTTAGTTTTGACGTATTGTCAAAACTGATATTTGGCTTGATAGCTCGTGTCTTCTTACTATACGCTTTCACTCCACTTTATTATCCGTCGACAACTCCTTTTTTGCAATATATGAATGATAATTTAACAACATCAACTTAAAACATTGCCAAAACTGCGCAGACATTTAAAATTTCGATGGTATTTCAATAAAAATATTTTAAATTGTACCGTTGCATTACAATACGTAAGAATACAATTTGATCAAAATAATATTTACGTATACTTTTAGATGACTTGAATCATCTTCGAAGGATTGAAATACAAAGCGTAAATCACAGACGGAAATAAACCTTCTGACTGAGAAGTGTGTCAAACGACATCAACAGAGAAATTGTTACATAGTATACTTGCAAAACGTTGTACGAATTGCTGTCACACATTCACAAAGCAAACACAGATTCGTTCCCTTGATGCGTTAACCAATGAATTAAAAATAACCCGCTAATATTCAGACAGTGATACGAGTAATTCCGTATAAGACCTTAATTAAAATAACTAGGTCAGACGCGGAATTACTAAAAAAATATAGGCCCGCGTTTACGAATAAGGAGCAACTTACACATTCTCTTATTCTCTACGACATATGTAAAGTTGGCTTATTTGCTTTTGTCTGGTTCTGTCTGAGAATTAACACCTGCATGACTTTTGCATAAAGAACATAATTTATGACGCCCCATACAAACCTCCAGTATTATTGTATGACATCATGATCTACAACTTCGGTTTAATGTTTTATTTATCGGCATGAATGGTTGACTAAGGAAAAATATAGTTGCCATAAACATGTAAATAATAAGAGAAAGGTGGTAAACTAAATGGGGTAATACATTTCTGATATATTTTCACTCCTACCATATGCAAAACATGTGCCTATAATTAGGGAATTTCCTGCTTTCAACGGATACAAAGATTTTAGTAATCTATTCTTTTATCTTCTCTAAAGAATTAATTTTTTCGCAATTTTCTGGAAGGTATACACGAATAAATTGAGTTCACTATTACCCTTCAATTACGTTGAAATACAGAATCTAAACCCGTTCGTTTATACTTCTACATAGCGTAATTTCAATAACAAGTTGAACAAATAAATGTAATAGTAGACGATGTTTTGTTTAAGAGCAAACAAACTCCCAACGAAAATAGGTGTTAGCAGATTACCGTAGGCTTCTCAGATATGAAACAGCAGCTTTCGAAATGTAATAACAAGAAATTGGTGTACTAATTGATCAGTTTGTTCGAAGTGTGAATAACGTAAAGTGAGGTCAGTCTATTATTATTGCTACAATCATTAATCTTGTGAAACCTTAAAATAATAAGAACGCTTGGTAAATGTGTAATGGTTTTAAATTAATTGTAATGAGCATAGACCTTTTCTACTGGATGTATTAGGATTTAGAAAACCAAATTGAAAAATATACTTGGATTAAATAGCTAAGAAAAAAGAAAATAATTGTTTCAATATCATATAATCCTATAATTTTAAATGAAGTAAAAATAAACAGATTAAGGGAATTAAGGGAATAGGTCTGAAAATAGAGCCAGAAAAACATCGAGAAAATATTGGTTTTTCCCAAATCGATTCCAGAAATAAAGCAACAAAACTTGCAAAACCCAGTTTTTCATGGCTGGCAATATATGCTTGGATATGTTTACTTTTTCACATCAATGAAGAAAGCCTGAGGGTATTACGAGTGACATAATAACAGATTTCTTTTTAAATTTGTGCGAACCTTAAACACTTACTCAGGGTACATCTTCACAAATTACCATGCTTTCTTATATAATTACACATATAAACGTTTCAATTGAGCCATTAATATAAGGCACGGTAAATTAAGCAACGTTTACCTATTTACCACATCATTCAACTACGAAAGATTTACAATATTATTGCAGTGAATATTTTCAGAAACTGTATATTTATCCTATTAGAAAGGTCTTCGGGTTTGTAGTAGGAATACCACAACAATTTTAACTGTGACGAGCGTCAGTATCTTTCTAAAATTAGCGCGCAAAAGCATACATCGATATATTAAATTCCAGGTACGCTGAATCCGTTACGCAGAGAGAGAGAGAGAGAGAAAAAAAATTCTTGACAAAGATTATGAAGTACCATACAGTTCGGTATACAAAACCAAAGGAATTCAATTATAAGCCATGTAAAACACAAATCATCAGAAAGTTTTCGAGGAAGATAAAATAAACCGAACAGATTTTTGGGAAACAATCTTTAATTTGTTAAATGCAAACGTAGAAATTTTGAATAAAACATTTTTTACTGACGAAACTACATTTACCTTTATTTTATTTGTCTTAATTAGAAATTAGAATAAATAATAATTTTTTCATGCAAAGTTGAAATTTTGCACTTTATTAAAAACATAACCAAACTCTAGCATAACGTAATATTTTAACAGTTTCGTAGTAGATAATAAATGCTGAGATCAACACCGTATTGTATCCTACATTTATTAATTGAAAAATACTAACTTCCCTTCCATTAATCCATTCATCCATTGATCCCGTACAAATCCTCATGCACAAAACCTGAACCGAATGTAGTACCCTCAAAAGATCAGCTGATTTGTAGCTAATCGACTGGTTTTCTGAGGTCATCTGAAAACATTCAAATACGTGATTTGTATGAACTGAAAACCCGTACACGTACTGCATGTGATGGAATAAACTCGGAATTGCCTTCAAAGACAAATGGGACACTTAGACAGCTTGCTGCAAAATTACACTTCACGTTTGTTATGTTGTTTTGTTTGTTTTAATTAATCCTTAGAACAATATAATTCCTTTATTCTTTAAATAAACTATTGTTCAGTTAAAGAAAGATATATATTTGTTTGACTCAAAAACCTCTTTTTCTCTACGTGTTTGCTTGCTAGACATGTAGTTTCCTAGATACAGAAAGAGCAAGAATAGTTGTCCTGATCCTACACTACTTTCCGCTGATCGCATATCAATATTTACATTCATTTGGACGCCCGATTATGCATAGACGTAAAATATTTTACAGTTTATCATAATAAATAGGCTTTACATTTTTTTTAATATTTACTTTTCCACACTAAAAAGAGAGATTACTAAATTTTGGTCTTGATAATAATAAAAATAATAAAATGAATTTGTAGAATATATCATAAATAAATGAACAAAATGCAGAGCGGAAACAATGAAACGTATAAATAAATAAACCACTGCTTCTATTGTTTTTTGTCACAATATGCAGCGTATACATAAAAAACGTTCAAAGTTTATGAAATTGATACAACTGCAATAATCTGTATTCTATCGCACATTAAGTCATAGAAATATATGGAATACACCAGTCGGTATAAATTATTCTTTTATTTTGATAATTTATATCAAGCTTTACGAGCTTTCAAGTGTAAAACAAACTTTACAGTCACCACAGCAAATGACAATTAAGACACATTATTTGATGAAATCCATAACTTAGGATGGATGAAAGTGTTGATATAGGCGCTCTGGAAAGTGATGCAGGATTGGATAATTATCTATAGAAATGTACTTCAATCACTATTCACGAATAAATCTAAAATAGCTTACATTAGCTGTTTGTTAGAAGATGAAACATTTCAAGTTTAGCACAAAAAAATTATAATTGCTATTTACGAAACAATTCTTTTTTTTCTGTTTTGGGAATTCTATCTTTGTATATCCATACTGATGTATTAATCCTCTAATTTCTTTATTTACAGTTGCTGGAGCGAACGAACTTTCGAAAACGACACCAAAACCCGCACCTAAAAGAACATACGTCTGCCCTCCTGATTTTATAAGACTAGGAAACAAGTGTTACTTCTTCAGCAACACCTCCGTCAAATGGGATGACGCATTCTTCCATTGCAACGACATGCATAGCACTTTGGCCATATTGAGGAGCAAATATCAACACAAATTGCTTAGACATTTACTATCTAACAATAGCAAATATTCAGGTAAATATATGGATATTTTTTTATCTTGCTTATTTCCAAACGAACTTTCTTTGAAATTTGGCATGCATATATATTTAATAATAATGAGTTTATTAATTTTAGTAATCCTTTGGCATTAGGAAAAATGATGCCGACTTATTTTTTGTGACGCACTACTTGATGTAGTGCGTCACAAAAAACTATGATGTGTTCATTTTCCAAATAAGAAATAGTTTTAGTATGGCTGCAGCTAATACTGATATTGATACATACTGTGTATAAACTGCTTTCGAAATTTGCGCCTCTAAATTTTAACGAAAATTCATGGTATTCCTCCCACAGTTACTCCCAGTAAATAATACCTTTAGTTACATAAATCATTTCGTAATCGTGAATCATAAAGCTCCTATTACAACTTACACAGCGACAATTAATTCCAGTTAAACGTTGCATGAAGTTTATCTTCTAGGGTGGTCCAGTAATTATATACAAGTACATAAACCTGTAATAACTGGACAGGACAATGATTTATATCAGACGAGTAATTAAACCACGTAGAAATTATTTCATCATTGCGTACCTTAAGTTGAAAAGCGAAACAGATTACTTAATTCGAGCTGCCTCCGAAATTACTGTCCGATTTTAATTTGCTAGGTTTAAGCGAACGATTGCTGCTCCCAAGTCGTTTCTTAACGGAGCTACTCAATTTGATCGACCAGACGCTATAAATCATTTAAACATAACGCTGTTGCTTACGCGAGATACTGCACGGATTTTGTGGGGGAAATACATATATTCGGGCGATATTCAGAATTGAAGTCATAAAATGACATTTCCAAAAGCAAATATAATAAATATTTGTATGTGGTTAATGGTTAGTTCAAGTGATGAAACACAGGTGTCGCCAATAGACATATTTTTAGAAATATATACGACCACACAAACATACATACTACCACACCCAAGCTAACATGCCCCACAGTAACTATGTTAATTAAAATGCCGGGATAGCGCAGTGGTAAAAGCGTTAGGCACCTGTACAGGATGTCGGGGTTCGACTCTCCGTTGCGGCAGCCGATTTTTCCTAAAGATCGGTTGCAGAAAGGGTGGTCGGTACCTCTCCCGGTACACCCTTCAGTGTTGAGGATAAATCCTTCTACGGCCAGGAGACGCAGCAACAGCAGTCATACACTTCACGCACACACACACGATAGACACCACGTACACAAACCTAATATAGAGTGATACAATAGGCCTCAAGGCCGCAGTGTTAAGCCTCTGCATTAGGATACAAGCAACAACTATATTACTTGCGAAACATAGCTACTTTGTCTGTGGTACTACCATAGGGTTACCATCTTTTCTCGAGACCATGTCGGGACATTTTAATAAGGGCCGTTTTTCTATAAATAAAGGTAAAGGGAGGCTCGCATGATGATACTTGGAAGATTATATTAACAAGCTGTTGGTATAACAGGAAAATATCATAAATACATAAAAATTTAGATAACAATTATACATTTTTATATTTATCCGACGATTTAACTTGTGATAATAGTTGTGTATTTGTTTTTACAAATTTATAAAATTCCTGACAACTTACATTAAATTTAAATTAACACTGTAGCATAGCCCAATCCCCAAATAATTGTATCAATGCCCAAGCGGTTTCGTTCGTTAGTCCACTGTGGGGCTATTAATGAAAACACGCGTTCCACAGTTCCATTATTGCCAGGGATACTAAAAATATATTGATATATCTTCTTCAACTCGGTAAGTTCATGTGATTTTTCAGCCTCAAAAATTTTTACAGATCTCTCGCGCACACTTTTAGTTTTCCAATCTTCAGTTCCTATATGTTTTATCGCAATCTCCATTAAGTAAACAAACCCAGGAAACAAGTCATCGCCGTTGATAGACGCTCCCCATTCTCATTCAAGTAAAAACGCTCTCTTCTATATTAAGCCATTCCGGAACCTTAATTAAAGTCATCCAATAGAATGACTTGAAATGATCCAGTTGTTTTGCGCATTTCTCAATAATATAGTCGATAGCAGTTATGTAGAACTAGAAATTTTTTAAGATTGTCCTCTATTTCCGAGTTAGTCTTTTCTAGATCATTTATTAGTTGTTTAGTCATCATGTCCATAAAATTGAAAGCTTTACTCTCTTGAAGTATTTTATTTGATACTTAGTGTCAATGAGTTCCTTAACTGAAGAATAGTAATTTCGGATTTTTCCATTTTTAGTGCGTGAAACAGAAAAACATGTGCATCTATAAAGGAAAAATATACCTTTGCCATGGATTTTTAAAAAACTCAATCAATATATTCGGTGCATTTGGTTCATTATCAAAGAACTTTCAGTGCTTCCCACTTTTTTTTTAATTCTGTCAATGGCTTGTCTTAGGGAAAGCCACCTAGTAGGTGAATGGGAAAACACTGTTTGGAATGAGATATCTAAATATTCGCAAAAACTTTTAAGCCTTTCCATTCTGACGGTATATATTAAGAAATATTTAAAAACCTTTATGGCAATTATTTCACAATCAATCGCTAATGTATCCGCAGAGATGAGATAGAGTTATGCAATATATGAACAGGACAACCAGCACCCTCTATTTCTCTATGAAGTTCGATCTTTAATTTGTGAAAGACATTGCACAGCCCTCTTCTGTAATTTGAAATAGTATCAAAATAGTAACTCACGATGCAAATACAGATAAGATATGCTCATGCGCTGACATTTCTGACGCGTATCGGATATAATTCAACCACTCCAAAAAAGACGTGTATTAGGTTTTACGATTAGGGAAGCTGGGTAATTGGAATAGAGCTAAAAACATTTACTTTTTTTGCATTTATATTAAAGTCATTGTAAGGCACATGGAATATTATTTATTTAATATATTGGTGAGAATATACATTCTACCACTGCAATATAGTAGTGGGCCGATATAATGAATTCCTGTAGATACGTTAGTAGATTCGTAAATATATCCCAACAGAAGCCGTTTTGATATTATGCATTAATTGAATTGGCAAAAACTCTGTCAATTTCGCACGTAGAAATTTGCAATTTGCGTAAATAACCACATATGTGTGCAACTATCACCAGAAATTACGTGAATCTAGGTACTTGATGACGTGCATCGGAAGATATCGTAATCTGCACAAAGAGTAAGAAATTTGGGCCAGATTATGAAATTATGTATTTGTATCATCGTGTAACTTATTCGTGCGTTGGTACTTGTACTCCTTCATTTATTAGCTCTCCCCTTTATATACTAGAATATTTGAAAAAGTTATTATTAGGGACATCTGTATTTCACCAATAGAACTAACCATTGACCATATATATATTTATATATTTACCAAACAAAGCTACGCTGCTAATATATAAAGTGTACGATTCTGTTGAAAATAATATAAAGAATTTCATTTTTATTTTTATGCATTTAATATTTTAATATTTTCAGCTCACCTTGAAAGGTGGATCGGTGGAAGATACGATTGGACGAAACACGAATGGCTTTGGGGTGCTTCTGGGAAGGCAATCGAATACAATGGTTTTCCTACACCTGCCCCAACTAATACCACAGAAATGGACTCGTTTCAATGGCACTGCATTGTTTTGGATCCCAAGATAAGATATAGGTATGACGATGACAATAGTCCGAAAGAAGTTTTCATTTTTTGTGATTTTAAAAATTTCGCATACCCTTAAAGGGATAATTACCAGGAAAACAATTATTGAGACAATTAAATAAAATATGCCAAGAACTTTGAAAGTTTCTAGAAAATTATCCAACTGAATATTTATTAATGTAAACTTATCTTTTACATCTAATTTCTTTTTGCTTTTATCGATATAATCTCTGCTTAACGTTAATTCTGCTGCATTTAGCCTTACGAAAGTTTGCTACTAACTATACCTAATTTTGCTATTTTTTTCTACATTTTTGTGTATTAAAAGAATATTTTCTTGGTTTATTTATACATTTCATAAAATTGAATGTATTCTGCTTTGTAAATTACATTTATTGAGTTTTAGTTGTTGGGTTTAAAGTTAATTCGATCTTATCCACCAGATCGAACTTTCTTTGTGTCATACAACAACTTTTTGTCATCTTGTCGTACACTTACATCTGGTGTCCCTCAAGGATCCAATTTGTTTGTATATTGTTTGTATATTTTGCATATATGCAATAAAAAATTACAAAATTTGTCATAATATATGTGTACGTATATAAGACAGACAGGATAAAATTCGGTGCACGTCATTGCTTGTTGCTGTCAGTGCTGACGTCTTATATGGCGTTGTTGCCGAAGCATGTTCCGAATGACTTAGTGTGTATATCTAACTGATACAGTTACTAACCCGTCACGTCTATTAAATCAAAGTAGTCAGCAATACTGTAAAAGCAATTAAAACGTTTTAGCTTCTTTTTTGTACCGCGGAATATTCAACGCTCGCAAGTCTCGGGGTAATTTATTAAAAACTTTTACATACGCGAGAACAAATGTGTGCATGATAAAACATCAGCAGACCAACGGAAGAAATGCCATTATGACTCGAAAGCATCAAAGTGGTGTCATCCGCGAACTGGTAGAGGATTTTATCACGAAAACAGTCGTTCAAGTCATTAACAAATAAAATGAACAGAAGTGGGCCCAAAATCGATCCCCGAGGCGCGCCCTGAGATATCGGCAATTCAGAGGAATGGAAAGTCCGGTCTCCACTGCAAATCTTAATGAATTGGGTACAGCCGCTCAGGAAGGATGAGATGCACTGACCGCAACATCCTCCCAAACCATACAGTATGTTTATGTAGCAGAAGCTCATGACTGACTGTATCAAATGCCCGTGAAAAATAAAAAAAGGCCACCAGGAGCTTCAAATAACGCATTGAGTGTAGACTGAGATTTAAAGAAACCAAAGTGACTGTGCCATATTGTATTAAATTTATACAAAAAAGACACCACACGGGAGAACATAACTTTTCCGAATACTTTTGAAAAACAAGTTAGAACATGCCGGTCTGTAATTGGATGCTAATTGCTTGTCGCTTTTCTTGGGAACTGGTATTACTTTTGCCGTTTTTAAAATATCAGGAAATACACCCTCAGAAAAGGATTTACTTATAATCATTGTCAATAGAAAACATATAAACTCAGCAACGTGTCTCAGTATGTTAAAACGGATATCATCAATTCAAGATGTCTTCCCCGATATGGATACGATTGTGTTGAAAATTTCACTTTCATGAGTAGGATTTAAAAATAACGTGTTCCGATTGCCCGCAATATAAGCTCCGCACACCGAACTATTACGCTGAATATATGATGCCGCTTCAAATTGTTTGCTGAACAAATTACATAAAATAGCTGACTTATCATCATTAACTCATCATTATTTCTCAAAGCAATGTTCCTTCGGCAAGGCTCAACCGTGCAGTTCTGTATTAATTATTTGCCGTGCACATTTAGATCTATTGGTTGTCTTCCCCAACAAGTTATTGTTAAATTTCTTCTTTGTGTCACAAATAAGTTTTGTTATGAATAAATTTTAGCTGGTCGTATTTATTTTTACTTAAAAGGCCCAACTTATAAAGTTTATGCCAAAATTGCAATTCATCCGTAGAATGACGAACCTCCTACGTTATCCACCATTTATTGGATGGTACTCATTCTACGACATGGAAAAGCATGCGTGAAACCGATCCAAGACATACTGGAAATTTACATTCACGCTGGAATCCTCGGATAAGCCACCCCAAGACTTTACGGACATCAAATCAACGAAGCGCTGGATATTCGTTCGCGCAAAATGCCTTCGATGTGTAAAACACTGACCTCTGGTTCTAAAACATTCACTGACTGAGAATAAGTTAAAACAGCAGAGCTGTTGTGGGGTCAACGATAGAAAAGCAAAAGGTTAAAAGATCCTTAAACCGATTAGAAATATTGTCACTTTTGTATAAATTAATATTAAAGTCATCACAGAGAAATAATATCACACTTAAAGACTAATTAGTTTAAAATATTATCATTTGAGTTCACTGTTATTTGTAGTACTTGTTAATAATCTACCTAGCCATATAAATAGGGAAATTTTATTATCAGCCGATGTAAACATTTTTTACCCTGTAAAGTTCATTGATGACTGTTAAATCAAAAACAGATTTCTGCCAATGACTCTTGTGACTTTGCTATTAAATTTGGATGAACTTTCCAGCTGGTGTACTATTAATAAGCGTTGAAGGTTTCTAAGTGTATTGTCGTGACTCGTGACGTATACTTGAAAGACGTTGCCAATTCTATGGTCCTATTACATATTCTGTAAATCTCTTCGTAGACTGAACAGTATGAAGGACCTGGGTGTCAACTTCGCTGGGGAATTATATTTTGGGCAGCACATATTTGTAACTTTTACACATTAAAAAATTTATATTTTCCTCTTGTGCGAACACGTATAGAGTTATGGGTCTGTACTTTGAAACCGCTTATAGAACGTTCATAGAACAGGTATAGAGGCGTCTTCTAAAATATCCTTGGTAGAGGCGTTTTGGTGAACAAGCCTGTAGGGAATTTCCCGATGAAGTACTACTTCATACATTTTCTGTTGCGTCTTTGGGTACAGGAAGAGTGAAATCTGGGTTATCTCTGGTACACAAATTGGTTCAAAATGCTGTTGATTGTTTGTTTCTTTTAGGAAAGTCGAATTTCTGTGTCCCTCGAGTATTTGCGCTCAATGTTAACACTTTAGATCTCCCGCAGGCTTACACTAATTTGTTGTTAAAAGCACCTACTAATTTTGTCTGTAATTCTTATAATAAATTTTGCATTAACAGCGACATATTGATAGCTTAATTGTTTGTAGATATTTTTGTATGTTGTCACTTATTAGCCTAAATCAAATATGACCCGTAATTGGTGCTGCTACTGTATTATTGAACATAAATATACGAGAAACTAGTCTTGTAACAATAATAACTCCACTATGATTCAAGGATTCAGCAAGGGTTAGAAAAGAGGTCATTGATTCCTATTTGAACTTACGAGCTGAATTATGTTCCCCGACTCAGTTAACGTAAGGATTTTATAATTAAACATTTCAAGCCCTGA